>UZAN01042986.1:15682-26848 GCA_900618425.1 Echinostoma caproni
CCAATTGAATTTACAACTACGGTATTGCATTCAGACATCGGTTGAAAAATCTCACCTTGAAAATTCTTGAAATGTAAAAAGCAACGCCTTGTGGCGCGCCATTTGCATCAGTTCCAGAGCTTCTGCTATAAAACCCCGATCCCTCATTGGTTAGACACGTAGAGAAGTCACTTCCTAATTCAACCTGAAAAAGAGTATTGTTCAGACTCAAATCCGTTGGCTAGATTTGTAAAAGATGGTTATAGTGCTATGTACTATTATTGGCCATAGAGACTTCACTGATGTGTAAATATATATTTCTAATAGGCAGACCTAACACGACAACAATTACGGTATTTCTGGTTAATGCAATTCAGTGTTTCAATGTGGGAGGGATTACTGCAAACAAAACAAACAGAGTAATAACAGATTCTCATGACAAAACCGTTTTAGGCAACCAGAACAATAAGAGACCGTGTAGCTCAGGGGTAAGTATTATATCCAAACCTGAATGTTCGCGGTTCGAGTCCTGATAGGGGCACATATACACTGCTGGTGAATCGTAAACGGGACGAAACAGTTGTTCATCGCTCTATGTTGGTCATCACAAAGATTGATTTCGCATTTAAAGAGATACACTTGTTTCAAAGACCGTTAGAAAGATTTCATTGCAAGTGCAGTATTCTCCTAGTTACCATTGTTGATTATCTCAATTGTGATTCTTTTCATCAGCGTTAATTGCATATGTGTAGATGTATATAAATATATATATATGGTAAATATTTATCTACCTCTTTTCCCAACATTCCGTTTCATCAAACTTACCTCAATCGCCTCACACGATGGACTCCGAAGACGTTCGAATATCTCGCGTGGAACATGGTCAACTATATCCTCATTAGTTGTCTTTTCGACTGGTGAGATGGTTGAAAGCTGGAAAATGCCCCACATATGTATTGAACAAATACGCAAAAATGAGCTACTTTGTTATATAAAAATTATTAAGAAAGATATCAATAAATGAACATTGGGTTACTCGGTGAGGAAAATTTTGTCTTCAGTGGTAATGGCCCAAATAGAGAGTGCCGTATAATTACGACAGTGTGATCCAGCATAAGTAAATCAAATCTCTTGATTGATTGCAAGCCCACAAGGTTATTGGTAATATGTACCATATGAAAAGTGGGTATTCCTCCAAAATGGAAGCAAAATACACGTTTTAAACAGATTTATAGTACAGCTGTATATGGAACCTTTTCGGACAACATACCCAATCAGTGAATCACTACAGCAAATTCGCTACATTTAAGTCAATCACAAGATTATTCGGTTCACATCTCTCTGTGTTGTTATTAATTTCTAGAACGAAATCATACTTTAACCGGCACGTCACTTCGTAAACTATTGTGCGACATTGACTAACAGGGCACGCTATGTAAGATACTGGCTGGCTGTGCACAGCGCGAGCCCTAATTAGCAAATCCCATCCATGTGAAATTGTTGTGATCTCAGAGGTTACGAAAAAACACTCAAATGGCAGATGTCTGCCTCGTTCGAACTAACTTTTATGTTCTGCCCAGATTTACAAACAAGACGGGCTCCTCTTGCTTAGCCCCCGACAATAATACGGGAGAGAGAGAACATGACTGGGGATTAACGGTCAAAATGTAATCTATGATCATGATACGCTACACAAAGGTAAGAGGGTAAATGGGGTGTGTGGGAACGACTTGGTGACACAGCAATCAGATCGCGTCCCTAACTGTCCCGTTGGTCGATCGGATGACAGCTGTCTGATTCGTTCTAGTCATTCACCCCGGAATAGACTAACCTTGGGCTTCGCTAGGGGGGCTTATGGTGTGACGCGGATCCGTGCGCGGTTTGACGGGTTTTGTGAGTTCCGTCTTAACACTAAGCCATGGGAATGAAACACTTAAACACCTACAGGCAAGAACTTTATATTCACAGAACTTTCCATTTTCATACTCAACATCACGCGGCTGCACATCACAACCAGATAGCTATGTTAAAGGGGATGCACGGCCATTCAAACTTCACTCACTTTTTTTAGTTTTAAGTAAATAAATAGATACTTATATTGATAACTAAGTCTTGTAGAGAGTAGAGACACTATTAGTAGTGGTATTGTTGCGAGGTACTGCTCGCACTTGTGAGTAGTTTCCACGCACCAAGAAGTGGTTATCGGATTGCCACAGAATTGTCGAGTGGACTGAAGGATCTATTGTTTCAACTGAAAAAATGCGCATCTACCGAAGAACCATTCCCGTAATTATCCTTTGTGCTTGTGGGAATTTAGAAGATGGTGTTCTCTATGTGTTTTGGAGCGAGAATGCGGTGTGCATTGCATTTAAACAAACCAGCAAAGAAGAGGTGTATCAACCGCACTGATTCATGCTTCGGACAGGAATCACCGATTGGATTTTTCACAAGGGTTTCGTGGGTTTCTTAAACTTTTGGACCCCTTCCATAGAGAGGATTCGATTAACTGGATACCGACTCCCAATAGATTGTGGTTTTCACACACAGTTAGGATAGGTTTTGTTTAACCGAAAACCCTAGTTGTAAATTGCAATGAAAATTCACTTGCTTTGCCTTCGTAAGCTTTTGGATTACAGAAAAAAAATATACAGTAGGAGATGAAATCTTCCAAATGGGTGCCTGAAGTTTTAGGATACGATATACGTAATAAGAGTCAATATCAGCAAAGCTTTTGTTTGGGACCTCCTTCTGGAACCTTCAGCACAACATTTTGGCCCACAGTTTAGTGGAATGTAGATCCCATGAGGAGATTAACTAAAGCAGCAGTGTTGAAGGTTCCTTGTGCGCGTCACGTTAGGCCTTTTGGTTTTGTTGCCTTTTTTCATTGTTGCGTTTATTGTCAACCATCTTTCTAAGAATAGCAATGGTCTCATGAACTTAGTGGTTAAAGCTAATACAGGTAGGGTGCGATCTCATTGGGTGGAGACTGCTCACGTTGGACAGGCGGCAAATGTTCGAGGACGGGGAATTTTCCCGCGTTCTTAAATAAATCCCAAGCATTACCCTCCCGTATTCGTTCGCCGGAGTCATGTCTCCACGTGCGAAAATGAATGGTGGAAGGAGTGACCACCAGGTGCTCAATAACTTGATCTATTGAGAATGGAAAGTTAGATTCTTGCAGCTTACTGGGGTGTATGACCTTTAAGCGTCTTTATTAACACCAACCCAGTCTTGTGGAATAAATGACTTATGTAAATTTTCTTTGTGGTTATGTCGCCTAATTGCTGTAAACTCTCATTCAGGCCACAATTAATGCTGACATTTCAGTTTGCTGTTACTGAAGTGCAACACAATGGGGACAATGGCTGAATTCTATCTTTGTTTTCTAAAGTTATCGCGGCTCCCTGAGCTACTTTTATGCAACTGCGTTCTTTCATATACTTTAATTCACATTTGAAAGAAAAAATCTTCATGCATTTCTGCATTTCCTATTTGCGACTTTAAAGGGTAAAAGCACAAATTCATTGTCGATTTAATGAAACAAATTTAGCACATTTTTCACAACCTTTAAGATAAATTCAAGTGTGAGTAAACTGTATCAATATAATTGGTTTGCAAGCCACGCGCTCAACGTGCATACTGTGTTGGTTAAGTAATACCATGTTAATCGTACACCTTTTGACAAAAAACACAAATTAATCAGGTAATTTTCAGAATGTTTGCAAACAGCAGTTACCGCAAAACATGATAAGTTAACATGCTTTTCAGGAGAAAGATAGATGTAATATACCATATTTCGCAGAAGTCTGAGTCTACATAATGTGCCAAACAAATCACTACAGAATATTCTTTATAACGAGGAAATTGGAAGGTGACTTGCTCATGGTGGGAAATAGCGTCGAGTTATTCAGTCCTAAGCAGATAAATGTTTTGGGGGGAACTTCACAAATGAAGCCTTCAACTAGCCAAGGCTGCGGAGCGGTTTGTAAAAGCCGTGATCCTCTTGGGAAGGGTAGTTTTCAGTCAATCGGGTCATGCACCGTTCAAATGGGATCAAATGCCCAAAGTACCAATAAATCTCGATACCCTATTAATTTAGACCTGTTTTTGATTAGTTCCGCAAAAGCAATCTAGAATTCGCAAGTAGTGGTAAGATGGACATATTCAAGTTTATTCAACGTCTCCTGTAATTCCGGTAGTGGTCACTGTAGCAAATCAGTTTGCAGCAATAACAACTTTCCATTGAGAAATCCCTTTTGTTTTTGCAGATCGAAAAGATTTACGTAGTTGATACTTCAGTTGCAAAGGGTTGACAAATCAGCGTTTAGTAATGTGGTTTCGCCTACAGATGAAATAGTAGTTGCGAAACATTGTTGCACACTATCTAATACACTGACCTGTTGAGCACTTGCAGGGATATGTTGATGAGACAATTGTTCACAGGCGACTAGAGGTGCGAAGTTGACAACGTCTAGTACAGGTCCGTTTCCATTTACACCCACAATAAAGACTTCTTTGGACGAAGTCATTCCATCCTCATTCCAGTGATGCAGAGAAAAAGAAACAGATTCAGAAGAACTTCGTTGATAAAAAAGAAAAATAACCGTACTTTGAATAACACAATGGTTTAAAGTGTAAAGCGACTTCTATTTACTGCTTTTCCGTTTGCAATATGTACTGTGAACACGATTATTTTTAAAGCCTTTTATTGCAATCCATAGTTTCTGTTTATGAGGTTGCATCGTTCATTACGAATCCACAGAACACCGAAAAAAGTAAAGATAATATCCATCTGAGCTTATCCTTTCAGCAATTCACACCCATAAAATCAGTGAGGTCTACATGAGTCAGAAGTTATAAACCTCAATTATATCCCCGGTACAACGAGAATAAACGTTTCCTGATGCTACCATCCATCCCAAGCAATACCTCTTTTGAGGCAAGCTATTGCGTAACAGTTTTAGCGTGGTTTATCTATGCTTAGCCCACTTTCACATTAATGAAATCTCTTATACTTTGAACACAAACCGCTAATCTGTGACAAGGAAACGTAGTTTTCGCGGACTTACTATTCTTATGCACGTAATTCGTGAATCAATGACAGAATTCGGTATTATACAAACAGGGTTTGAATGCTATACCCGCTACTTATTTGGCTGATTACCATTTTTATATTAAAAAGTAGAGGAGAAATTATTCCTCTTTTGAATTAAAACTAAATATATGACTCAATTTCGCACAACCTGCTTACAGAAAATCAACGAAACCACTTTATGACTGCTTTTAAAGCAATCCAAAAGAAAAACCAGATGAGACAATAGAGCCCATTCTTCCAGATTTAGGATGTCAGTTTCTCTTGGTTCTAGATCTGTTAGGACTGATTTGGCAATGAAAACGAAATAACAGATTGTTTGCACTTATTACTTTGCTTGAAAACGTACGAGCTATTTTGCTTTTTAAAGATCAACATCATCAAATGCAAGGAAATGTGTTTTATATAGCTACTAATTGGAAAATCAATACCCACTGTAACTCACTGAAGAGTGGTTTGACTCGATCAAATCTACCTTATCACGCGTCTGTGGAGAATGAAATATTTCGGGGACCATTGGTTGATTACTGATTGAATTCGTCAACTCCAGTTCATTGTAACCAAAATTTCCAGATGACTCTCTGTTCGGTAATGTAGTACAAATTTCACGCTGCCCAACGGACGTGATGCAAACAGACAACACAATGCGGTTAAAACTAAAGAAATTTTTAGAGATGCGAATGCTAAATATGATCAGTTGTGGATGAATGACTGCATATATAGTATTTTATGACTTGTGCAAGCGTAACATTTTCCAGTTTAGCCAAAAAGCTTTAAAAATCAACCTTAATAGGAAAGCACAACACGGTTCAGTCAAAGAGATCATAGGAAAACAGTGAATTTCCATGTTAAGTGAAACATGTTAGAATTAAGAGCGAATGGAGAGATGAGAATGATGGCATGATTTCAGTGTGCACGAAGTAACCATAACCTTAAACAATTCTTTCTGTAAGGATTTGCACTCCCTGAATAACACTGTCTTTAATTCAATGGTTTGAATAGCATCCCTGATATGAAAATGTTTACTAGCTTTTCATGCATATTAAGTCAGTTGTAGATACGACACGATAGTTTTCAAGTGCGAAATAAAAAATATTCAATTCGTAAAACACTTCAAACGAAACACAAGTAAGTATTGGAAGAGGAATAAAATAACATAAACACTGTTTCCATCAAATACCTAACAAATCATACTGATTTTTGATTCTTTGAACAATTTCAATACATTTATGTATGACATTATAATGCTTGCACAGTTTAAACAGACGTTTATTTTCTCCATCCACTCTGCATTAAACGAAATTTTACTTTTTATATTAAGAAAACACACTTCACAGAAAAATCGCATGTAGCTGTTTTATTTAACAGCCATTCAAAGTCAACACAAAACAAGTGAAGAAGTTGACGACTGACAGCGAAACCGATACCATTTTGAATTGCGCGTCTTCTTCTGAACCGACGTTATCATTCTCATTCGAACGAGATCTCCGTGATGAATCAGGCTTCCGAGACAGTATGGTCAATGTGGCATGCTTCACCCGTTCATCGCCACTAGTGGCTTTGGGTTCAAATTCAAGGGTTCGTAGAATCTGTTTGAAAAAGAAAATATTTGAGTATTATCCTCAATGTGTTTGTTTTCATGAGCGTAAATTCTAAACAGAGCTTACCGTTTTCAAGTTAGCGCTTTCGCCCTCAGGATTCCAGTTTTCTCTCTCGCCGTTGGTTAGCTGGTTGGTGTATGCAAAACTTGGTTCGTCGCTTTCTGTCCTCTTGCTTGTTTGTAGAGGCGCTACGACGGTGGATCTTCTTGTAGGTTCACAATAACTGAGTGATGCTGACGGCCCATGATCCCTGTGCATGTTCAATGAAATTAGGTCCAATTCCTTATGTGGCGTTTCTGGTGACTGAACTCGAATGCTGACTTCCCAATGATGTAAATCCGCATCCCTTAAAAGAATTATATTTGATGCACATCTGTATTAGTTCATTCAAAATGTAAAAAAGTGTCTCACAAAGTGGCATGGTATTGTTTGTATTGAAAAATATCCACTGCTGTAAAATAGAACTCCAATGATTCAATGATCTTTTACACTGATATTCCGCTAGATTACCCAGATATTAGAAACTACAATGGTATTCCACTTCATTAGTATAAATGACTGAAATTTCACACCATTCTTCTGCTTTTCAGTAGTGTGTTATAGAGCCCCAGAGCTTAAAAACAAACCGGTGTCAGACTAACAATTGTCTCTCGTTATTTTTCTTCTACTAATTCTTTATTTCCACAAAATGACGTTTTAAAAAGCTTGAAACCACTTTCCAAGCTCTTTTAATATTGATTTTTGTTTCCTTTGAATTTTCATTTTAGGCCTTGGAGTGAATATCCGTTTCAAAATGATTGTATCCTGGTGTCAGTGATGTGTAAAAAATAATAATAAAAGATGCAATGATCTGCAACAAAATTACCTTAAAAAACCAATACGGTCAGGCAATTACTGCTGCTAAAAGAGTAGTTACAATCGCATAGAACCAAAACTTAAACTTTATACCAACACAGTGCAATGATATACCGCGATTAGGAATCTGCGCGCACTTCGATTGGATGCGCTACGTTTGTGTTCACTCGCGCATTGGACTTTAGTGTATGTTTTCTGTCATGTTCTCTCGACGTGCGTATCCCAGGGAATCATTACAATGCCCAAAGGATATTTATTATTCTCATATGTCATCCAACTCACATGGTTCTACCCGAGCTGATTTGTTTGCTCGGAGTAAGAAACGAAAGCGTGCCGGGTAGCAGAATGCGCTTGCACATATTCCTCCTGTGAGGATGACGGTTCCTTCATTAATCAGTTCCAACATCCTCTGACTGTTTAGCAAATTGGCTAACCCCACTTATCTACTATCGCGTGCACACAAACACGTGTGCGATATGCATACAGGAATCGTGGCTCAGTCAAAACACATACAACATACATGGTTTTGCAAGTTTTCTAGAAGACAAAGAAGCAAAAATAATTCTGGAGGCGGGAAAATAACCTGCATTAACTTCAGTTGGTGCGGCAATTCCGAAAAGTCGTTTTCTTTCTCCTCTTATGGCACTGATTGCTTAACTGGTTCATGTCTAACTAGGTTTTCTTCTAATCGGAGCACAATTATTACCTATCTATACATTGCCCCTCCTTGCTCACTAATTGAAATTAGCTCTTTCAAAGATGCATTTATATCTTTCTTCGCTCCCCTGTTTGATGATGATTTAATTTTAATTTTTGGTGATTTTAATCATGGATCAACCCAATATTTACTTTCTTTCGGTCTATCAGATCTCTCTCTCTCTCTGACACACTCGGAGGAGAAGCTGTATTGGACAAGGTTATTACTAATCATCCAAATATTTTTCCTCTCAAACTGAAGGCGCCAATCTCTATTAGTGACCACTGTTTCCTGTCTTAGACCAAATGTTTGCCCACGGTTGGCAAACAAATGAACATAAAAATTCGGAATCTTTCAGCCAACAGACTCCTTTTCCTGAGGAAATCTCTTGTTATCATCGCCTCGTGGTTTTTCGTTCAACAATTTCCCTGTTCTGTTGAACACTTTACAAAGACAGCTAATGTGGTTTTCAATCTATGTTGTCCTATGGAAACAGTTTTGTTCACACCGTAGAGTATGCTCTCCGCGGCTATAAGCTCTCAGAAGACAAAATGAACCAGCGTTCAAGACGCATCAAACAGCTTACGCTGTAAATCAGGACAGAGATCAAAAGACTGAATGCTTCATTCGCAAAGCAATTTCTGGGAGATGGAGATAAAAGACGGTTAAGGCAAGGGATCAGGTTGATTAGCGGACAGAAGAAACGGACAACAAAAAAAATTATTGATGGGGACAGTCATAATACTGCATTCATTCATCCTTCAAATGATTTCCTGTCTCCGTACCCCACAAGTCACCTATACACCGTAGACCCGGTCACCCATGAGGAGGTCTATCATCTTTTTAAAACTTCGAAAATCACAAACGGCAGTTTATCGCATGTGCAATCATTCTTGAACCAATCCGGTCTCCGGTTGAATACTTCAAAATGCTTCAATTGCATTTTAGTCTTTCCCGATCCGAATATCCCGTGGAACCTTCAGTCATCTATTCCGTACGCATCACCATAACACATACCAGTAAATACCTAGGAGTCACCACAGATAGCCATCTACGGTGGTCCTCTCATGTGCTAGCCTGTGTTGGTAGACTGCGTCGCTTATCTTTCCAAATATGCAATCTACGACAATTGCGAGAAAAGCATGAAACTTTGTGTTCCTTTGTTTATCAATGCATTTTCCTGTCATACTTTGTTGTTCGCCTGTTATTTTCTCTTCACTAAATAAAAAGGATTTCATTACTCTTTGTCGCGGTTTGGTAATTATCAGTCGTGTTTCGGTTATTTCTTGAAACACTCTAATCACAAAATTGTGTGGCTTTCATTTTACTTCATGTAAGAATCTCACTCATAAGATACTCAATGATCCCAGTCATCCGCTCAATCCCAATTTATCTGCTTGCCGTTCCCACGCTCCAACTCGATCCAATTTTGGCTGCTTACCCTACCGCATAGACATTTATCGTAACTCAACGGTTCCCTATCTGGCTCGTATTCTCACTGACACGGTGAAAATCCGCAATGAACTAATTTTAAACCTTCAAAGATGAGCATCTGTTTAAGTTTTATCATTGTTGTACATGCGTTTTTATTTCGTTTTTATCCCATTGTAACAGCAAACTCATTTTTTACTGAAATATAGTCACAGTTGCCTGCACAAGTCATTTATAATATAATAATGCAATACAATACAGACAGTTTGGTCGAAATCAGGAGAAAACTCGTCCAAAAGGACATTGCATCAAAGTTGAACGAAACTTGGTGCATGAAATTAATTCGCTATATGGCAAATCTTTTTTTCGATACACTCCTCGTTACCGTCGATTTCATGGTTCTCTGGAAGAATTTAGCAAATTATATCGGTCACTGCACATACAGTCGATGTTGCGTTTGAAATAATTACAATCCCAAATTACTTGGCGTCGAGCCAACTGATAACTCTTCATATAGTTCTCTGAGTGCGTTATTCAATATCAAATAATAAAATGTGAAAATAATTTTCTGTGCTTCGGAAAGACTTGAGCGACTGTCCAAATATTCTACTATTTGTTATGTGTTGGATCTTATATTTTAATGGACAAATATAACATAGTGTATGGAAGATGATCCCTCTTCTAAACCATACCAAGATGAAGAACTGAATGAAAGGACCAAATCTGATACACAGGACCGATTGCAATTTACTTTGGCAAAACAACCGTTAGTTTGAGCGCAGCCACATCTGTCCAGATTCGGTTACGCAGAAAGAGAGATATACTTATTCGGTATTACCATCGGTAAGAAGCAACAGCAGGGTACGGCGATTTCAACTAAAGTGAAAGCCGCGCTGAAAAAAACTAAGATGAAAATGTTGCATTGATGACAAAACCTCCTTCTTATGAAATTTGGCGACGTTGGAAGATGTGGCTCATCTAACCTCACTCAGGTCAACAATCTACAACATACCTCCTGCATGCATAATACTCATACCATCACAACGAGACTGCAAATTGACGTAAGGTAATTGCCCGCACGCCTCCATGACCCTGCAAGTTACACAGGATGGCAGTTCACAGCCGCAGATCCAATCATGCTCTAAAGGTCAATGAGTGGAAGCCAAACAATGCTCAGTCGCACAAGGCCCGCCGCTTGGGAAACTCTTGGCTTCCTTTGACTATCCGCACCCTCCTCTGGTGAGGTCACTCCAGCAACAGACACAGGGAGGAGCAGTCTACCGGTAAAACCCTCGCTAGATGAACGTAGAGGCGGGGTATCTGGGGTTCTACCTCGACGGTGGGAGAAGTCTTCGCCATTCATTGAACAGTTACCGCCCACGCAAGCTGAGCAGCCACCAGCCAAAAAGGTGCTGCTCCTTCCACGTTCTGCTTGTCTCGTTGGGTGCATGAGACTAAGGCCCAATACCGAACAGCGAACCGCCACTAGAGGCACCAGCAAACAACACACT
>UZAN01042986.1:27644-40868 GCA_900618425.1 Echinostoma caproni
ACTCTATCAGATCGTTCAAAAAGCTTCCCTATCCAGAACGCATGAAACTTTCAATTTGGATGTGAGTTTTGTCTCCAAAACATGCACGCAAAACCACGTTTCAATCATCACCTTCCGATCTCTAGATATGACCTCATCTTCACGTTTAACTCTCCGCATGTCAAGCGACTCGACATTCGAAGCTCGCAGTGTTGATTGTGTCAAGGCTGCGTGTTTGCTTCTTTACTGGGTTCCGGTTGGTAGCCGACTGTGCATTGAACTTCTAGACGGCTCAGTACGAGTTAACAGCTACAGAACGAAGCGTCGGTGNNNTGCATACCCCGACCGATGGTAGCACACCTAAAATCAAGAATCAACTCTACAAGGGTCTTTCTCAATTACTCCAAAGTGTTCGATCAACATACGTTTTTCAACTCGCCGGAGACCTCAATGCTCAGGTGGGACTCCTCGCCGATTCGGTAAAGCTTCTTGGGGGTACGCAAGCAATCCTAGCTAACCGGACAGATAACAGAGAACGCTTACTCTAACTCTATGCTGACCACCAACTGTTCCTGTCAAACACCAACTTCTCGTACAATAAGTGACACCGCTTCACTTGAAAACCACCCACCTGTTCACAGCGATGGACTTAAATGAACCCCACCGCCATCAGCTACCTCTAGCGAGGATGCACTGAAGACTGCCTCTCTTACTGGTCAACACCCTTGGACACGGATCACGTTTCGCTAAGATCCATATCCTCTCAACGTCTGGTAAACAACCACAGAAAGTAACCGGAAACTGAGGCCCACATTACTATATCAGCAATAATGGCAAATCGGCCTTCGAATCGGAACTCTCTGATAACTTTTTAGCTCAACCACCAGCCGAAGGACTCGGCAAATGCTGGACAATGATCAAGGAAGCAATCCAAATAACAATCAAAAAGAGAACGGATTCGGGCACCCGATCAAAGCAAAAACAATGGATGTCCATGACCTTAGCTGCCCTGCTGGATTCTCGCAAATCTATTCCCTCTGATTCCAAATACAACAAAGTGCGCCAGCATTTCAAGAGCTTGATGAATGAACGCGAGAAGTGATGGATAGGAAATCGTAGAGAGATGGAGAGGGTTGCGGATATCAGTAATAGTTGTAATCTTTTTCGTTTAATTAGGAGTGCATGTTGAAGGAAAATACGCATAATTGAGGTAATCAAGGAGTCTGACGGCACGGATTCATATTTAATAACGCCTTCCTGAACGATGGATAGAACATTTTAAGACACAGTTTAGCTAGCCTCCATCGACAGAAGACCCCAATACCTGCTTAGACCGAAGGTCTCCATGTGTCGCAGATGAATTTCCGTAACGCATACAGAAGGCTCGATTGGCACTTGCAAACTTGAGGCATCTGTTGCACCGTTGAGACATCCGGCTGTTTGTGAAGGGCCGACTGTATGCTGCAGCTGTACAGCCAGTCCTACTCAGCGGTGCAGAGGCTTTGCCATCACGGGAACAAGATAAAAATAGCTTTCTGGTGTTCTCATAACGTTGTTTTTGTCGTATTACACGAGTCTTGAGATTATGGTAACTAGTGTTTTAAGACACTGAGTAATATGGCTTGGTGTCACAAACAGTGGCCCTCGTGCATCCACTCACCATTCCCGCAATCCCATTTTAGTTGAATTCTTTACTTTCACTTTAACTTCGCTCTCAACACTCCTATCTCCATTCCGATGTGTTATCCAAATGGGCAACCAAAAGACCGTAACCAAAATCGGCGCATATAAAACGAATTGCCAATGATTGTGAAAACTGAAAACTGAGAATTTTCATACTGTTGAAAACTTTGAGCTACCAGTTTGGTGTCTGACATCATGTAGCATAGTAACATCGATGGGCCGATTCCTTTTTGAACCCCAACAATAGTCTTTTACTCAAACGTTTAACCCGCAAAGTAATGGAGCGTGATTTTCAGGCCGAAACGTGGCCAGATCTTCTTCAAACTTGCCACGCAAAGCCTCACGTCTGGGTCATTGATACTTTGAGCTAAGACACTGGTTATCTGCCTGCCGGTTGGGATTGGTTTCAGTTTCATGCATTCGACAAAGACAAGAGAACATGAACTAGATATCAACTAATTGGCTGAGGTTTGCCATCTCGGGGAGTTGGTAGCTGCCCAATGAAGTACGAAAACGTGGACAGCAATAGCGATAACAAACCGGATAATCATGAAAGAGAATCAAAGTAAGCTTCAATCATACAATAGGATAAATTTCCGGTATATTTGAAAACGAACAACAGAGAAACGTGCACACTAAATGAATGCCGTGAAAAAAACAATGGCCTCCAAAAAAAAATTAACAGAATGGGCGAAGAGATTTATCATGCCCGTAATGATAGATTTTCAATTTGCCACATTCGATGGGGTAATTCCGGTAAGAAGTGATATGAGCAGGGACAAGCCTAAATTTGTAAAAACATGTATGGGAATAAATTACATTTTTTGATGGCATGGGGTCCTTGCTCTTCATTAAACAACATATAGTTGGTAAATTGATCATATGAATCAAAACGCTTACTTACAACAGAATCAACCAAGACAATAGTAAAAACAGCACTACAACGAGAAATGACTTTATTGGATCCGGAAATGAGAACAGTCCTTCTCTTTTGGAACTGGGAAGAATGCAGGAGAATTTCAACCAATGAGCAAGAGTATTTGCTGTTACAGGTTTAATGACTGTATTAAGGATATGGGTAAGCTTTCTGACCGTAAGAAGATAGTCTTCAAACCCTGTATATTTTCAACGGGTTTAGACCAATTAAGATAATCTGGCAAGGTTACTCTGAGCCATTTTACCCATTTTGCTTTAATGCTGATCTCATTGTCAGCCGTATGCTCTAAAAGGTTACTGAAAACAGTCTAACTGTTTGCTCAAGGAATCAAAGACTGAACAACTAAAACATGCCACTTGGATAGACGTGGAGTTCACGGAATATGCCAAAACTAGTGGAGGGGCATCCGATTACCACATCATCAGCCTACTTGCTTTCAACAACACTAGGACGGACATGGTTATTTATTTTCAGAGATAAAAGGAGATAATGGTACACTTTGAAAAACCCCAGAGTTAATTTGCAAATACAATTGAATTGTACCATGTGTGCACAGCAATCGATAAGAACTTGTAGCAAATCACGTTTCAGGTCGTAATCAGAAATACACCGAGTTAGAAGGCCACAGTCAGGCAAACTGCAAGCATTGGCGTAATCTAGTATAACAAACAAAGCTAAGAAATAAACAGCGTAGGCAACTGCCTCAAGAGTGTTAAGAGAAGATCTAAAATGGCATAAGCATACAAGAGGATCATTAGGTTTAACAGCATTCTCCTGGACAAAATTCAGCAATTGATGGGAAATTTAACGAACTTTTTCTTGGTGATAGGTGTTATTCGGGCAGAAATAAGGAATATTTTGAAGGGAAACAAACTGGTTGACATTTTTTTGTGTTTGGAGTATCTAGAAATAACACCTTGATAAATAAACCAAGTACAAATAATTCCATACGGCGTCGGCCGTCCTGTAAGATAATTAAAATTGCGCTGGTTATTGCTATGATTACTGCACAAATACCAACGTTTAAAGACTATTTACCTTCCCTCGCCATTCCAACTAGTAGCATCTCATCACATAACTTGTCAACCCATAAATGAAAGATCAAAAATTAAAAAAGAAGTTGACTGCAGCAACAAGACTGAGATTAAAGATGTGGGTAAACCAGATGTTCGTTTTACGACATCAAGACATAATAACCTCATGCTCATAATAATCAGCTGACCTTATCTCGTTTGACAGACTGCAGACGCCGTTCATTTGCAGTCAGAGTGTGCAGCAAATGGAACTCCCCACCACCTCACGTAGCCTGTGCGCCAACATAAGTATCTTTCAAACGTCAGCTTGATGATGCACTGGCAAGCATTATGTTTCAACACCCAACTATATAATATATTCTCCTGTGCTCGTCAAAGGCATTATATTACTATTTTACTTTCATGGACTGACGGTGATCATGTGAATCGTGTTCCGAACCAAAGTGTAAACAGCCTATGGGATTTGATAAGCGAAGTCTTTGTAAGTTTTTTTCACATAATAAAAATTTGAAATTTGAATTTGACACTAACAAGATACAGCATACATAAGGAAGCACCCTATCCAGATATTTCATTTCATCATGCCAGGCCACAGATTGGTAATTCAAAGCATTTACTACTCGTCTAAAATCAGCATTGTTTGTCTTGTCACCTTACCTGACTTGTGTAAACTATCGTTTACGTATATGATCAGGTTTCTAGGGTGGAAACAAGATTTTTTCTAACGTTCGCTTGGTTTTATACACTAGTGGGATCTAGGTTCTCATCTGCTCCTGTGAGATCAATTCATTTCTTATAACTTTACAGAAATAAACTTTTGAGGTCTTAAAATCGTGCTTTCCATAATCAATTTATTCACCTTATGTCGAGCTTTTATTCTATAAGCATCTTTGGTTGAATTTCTCTCAAAAAGGGTTATAATAACAGACACCCACCTTAGGTAAACTGATGGGCTTAATCTACTTCTATGTACATATATATTACACTTTTGTGAAGTCGCACATCTAAATTCAATCATCATTTCTAACAGTAAAAACTGGCCATCAAGTGGGGAACGGAAATATACAGAGAAAATACATTATTTTCTGAAATTCTGTTCCATGTGACGCATAGTTTTAGGTATTTTGAAATTAGGTTATGCGACTAAATTTATTTTGTTTGTGGGTGGTGTACCAGAAAGTGATAGACATCTACGATTTTGCACGTAGAGTGTTGTGCAGCTTTTAGCATTTGTCTCGGGAGGGACACTATCATACAAAAACGTTCTCAGCGGAAAGGGAAGTTGCTTTTTATTTTCACTATACGATTCTCAATTGAACATTAACAGGGGTACACTGCCATAGCGCCTGAACTGATGGTCGAATGTCTCAAGTAGAAGTAATGAGTGAATGAGCTAATAACCTCCGTGTTCTTTGACATACTTAGAAAGCTTTGGATGTTCTTCTGTGACATGTACACTTGTTCCGTCGCATGCAATCATTCTATCTTCAGAGGTATTTAAACACATAGGCCTCTTGACTATGTTTGAGTCAATGTACCCTTAATTTTATTTTCAAATTTCTCTTCGTTTATTGTTAATAAGTTTAATTTATATCCTCACAGTAAGTAACAGTGAAAAGCTCAAAACTTTTAAGGGATCGAGGTATCTAACATCCCCTCCCCCCGCTCCTAAACACAATAGCTTACCTTCCTTTTAGTCTCCTTGATCTATTGTATAGTAATTTCTTTCCACTCCTGAAGGCGTCCATGCATATGGACGTACAGAATTAAAGGAGACAAATTTTGACCAATAAACAGCTGAATGACAGACGTATTATTGATAGTTCTACTTTTTGATGCTTCCTATATGTTCAAATCAATTTCTTTATTGACCGATGAGATTCAGTGGCTGAACATTTTCTGCATACACAAATTATTTCTTTTTTAGTGAACTCAATCCGACTGGATCGTCACTGCGTATTTACTTTCGATTTTTGCACACCTTAGCGTAACCCCTCTCACCCTCGATTCTTTCTCTATCTTCCCCGATGACAAAGTTGCACACTATAAGCCAAGCGGGTGACCAGATTGGACGCTTCTCAATGCATATCGAGGACTCCACTCACTCATGTTACAGGATATCTATGCCTCATGTGGCTCCAACCTCACTCCAAGAAAGAAATGGAGTTTGAATCCCCGATTACTCTCACACAACAAAATGAAAAGACCTATCAATTAGATAAATATGCACAGTCAGATGTGAGCGAGTAACTGGTGGTACGATATGCTCGTCTTAGGACAGAAAACTTGACAATAATAGAAAAAATAAAATACCCGTTGATTTCTGAGTGCTGGACCCTTCAAAATAGTGGTGTATCGTATCCAAAAAAGTGACTAAGAAATAATAAATGAAAATGATTACCTCATTTACACAACCACTTAGAATAGAAATGTGAATGTATATCGGGCAATGACACTGGAGCAATGTCACCCTAAGAACATTCAAGATACACTGTACACACTGCATTGAGCATCTACCAAAATTCGTACATCAAATACCCTGAATTTCCTATTTGACATGTGGCTATGAAGCAATTTGCGACCCTAGATATTTTAGTAAACGCATTAAGCTCAATCTCATGTTACACTTCACAGTATCCTACAGATGGGACTCTCCCTCCCCCTTTGCTCGTCATTCGCCGAATACTCTTGTTATCTTCCGTAAAGAGCATGAAATCCGTGAAGGCTAAAAGACTGAATGTCTCATATATGTAGACCGAATACAAGTATTGGTTTACGCTAAAATAATGAGGTGGCGCATGCGCCACCGAGTGTTCAATGAACACAGGATGGGTTTCGGACGATTGGAAGCATTCTAACATAGTCTCTATCTCTAAACGTGGTGGTCAATCGGTTCTGATCAACTGCCAACCCATCAGCCACGCAAGCCTTGTTTTCAAGCTCCTGCAGCGCATAATGCGGGACCACATATGAGCGTTTTTCAGTAAATCGGGTTCTTTTTCAATGCTCAGTACAGTTTCATCAAAGACAAATCCTGTTTTGCAAACTTGTTACGTTTCCTGGAAGTGGTCACAAAGAAATAAGATGAGGAGCCGCAAGTCGAAGTGTACTGCCCGGATTTTCAGAAAGCGTCTCACTCAGTTAATCATAAGTAAGAAAATTTAAAGCTCTAGGTTTGGGGCATTCCTGTTTGGACGGACTTACAGAGTACTGGTGAGCAGATGCCTATTAAATGTGGGCTCACAACAAACATGGTAAAAAGATATGTATACGAGTCCCGTTTAATTTTCTGTCCGCCTTATTGCTTGAGATCCATTCCATTTAGCAATTGAATTTCACGCAAAACGTACCACACCGTTCCCCTCTTCATACTACCTTACACATATTACCCCCTTTGTAGAGTTTCGGAAGAAGCATCACATTCGTAGGTGAACCGATTCACGAATGGAATCTGTAGAAACACTCTACTTTCACTTTTTTCTACGAGTCCTCGTTGACTCAAAATAACCTGTGGTTTTACCTATGTACGCTCAATCGCGGAATCTTCATTTGTCCCGGTGAGTTGCTCTGTCTGGTCGCATCTCGCCCTGCAGGCCTCACTCTATAAACCATTAGTCACGTATTGCCCGTCTTCTTGCCCGCTACAAGTAATAGTCGTATCGCTATTCACCGTATTTTTGAGTGTTGAGGTAACTTGCGTTTATTTATCATGAGCTATCTAAAACCTCGCTATTATTAGGACAATAAACAGGCAGAGTCCTCTCTAAGTCCTGTGATTTGAATTTGAATTAGCAATATAGTGGTGTGAGACACTGACCTCGAAAATTCCTTGTACACTCTAAATGCATTGAATATGCATATTATACGATTCAAATAAAGTACGTGTGTTATTTGATTTCAAGTTTTTCTATTTTGAGGATTGGTACTGCGCGAATTCTGGAGCTTCATTTGAAATAATATTGCGTCACGTCTGGTCTACTCTACTAGAATCCCTTGATCTCAAGTGCAGGGCACTCAATATCGAGGATTATTTTGAATGTTTTGAGATTTAGTGGTTGACTCGTTCAAAGCCCGATGAGGAAAAGAAATCCGCTTTCTTTTTGAATGCTATCGGTAAAAATGCTTACACACTAATTGTATCGACTTGATTGGAAAAATTAATCACTCCAGATTTTGCTCCGGTTTGATTCGATTAACTGTGCACCCATGTAACCCATTACAAAGATTACCTTTTACATCTGCCCATCATCATGCCCCGATTTGGTCCAACGGCATACTTTGTACTTTGTTGTTATTGTTCTCATACCGCCTCTAAGCGTTCCTGGTCCCACTCATTTGTGCGTCCTCTACCCTTATCGCCGTTGAACACTCTCTGTCCCACGCTTTCCATTCCCGGGCATCATTACATACGAACTACCCCGGATCTGTTCCTCCACCCACGTTTTCGTTCTAGTACATTGTCATCCCATCCTCTTTATGTTGACCTTCATATTTGATCATTCGCTTCACTTGCTTAGCGGACAGCTTTGTTCCATAGGACCTCGTGAACCGTTTGTGTGCCTTGCATTCACCAATGACTGCGTTTCTTTATCAAGCACTTGCGATTGGTGTTTCTATCCCTTAAATCGTCCCTTTTCTAAGCCGAGTTTGCATTCCTTTTGGTGACCGCTCCGCAGGTGCTTTGTTCTGCGCCTTGACCTGCACTGTATCTCGTTCTTGTACCGTGGAGACCAGATTGGCCCACAACTGGAGGTAAGGTGTTTGTTTTTGTACATATTTGTTCGCTTATAGTACACGTAGATCACCGACTTCTCGTTATCTGGAATCGGACTTGGAGTTCGTATCTACGAGTCACTCAACCACTGGACGACAGTCCGGTACACTAATAAAAAACTTGGTTTACCCTTCCCCTGTTTCTGTACCGTATGAGGTTTAAAATTCCTCCTCCTACAGCATGTGAAACCGACGAACTTCGAAGCCCCAGAGAGGGCAAAATTTCATTCAATGGTACGTAATTCAAATCAGGACATCCATCAATTCATCCTGGATTTGCTCACTCAAGCTGCAAAGTGTGATTTTGGAGACTTACTGGACATGCAGCTGAGGGATCGACTGATCGCTGGCATTATCAATGCTGTTTTGCAAAATGAACTATGAGCTATCTAATCCTACGCTTAAAAATGTACGGGCTCACTGTGAGCAATATCAGTACATTCGCTCCGCTACTTCATCCATGCAGTTGACCATCGAATCCACAGCCATGTTCAGTTCACTCAAAACTAAATCCACTAAAGTTAGTGCCACAGCCGGACCTTTCAAACCAGTTGCACAATCTAGCTTACACAATGTGACATATTCCGATAAACTTTGTGGCAATTGTGTATCCTGTGACAAACGTTATTCTAGATTCACATGTCGATTTCGTTACGCTTCATGTCACAAGTGTGGCCATATTCAGTCTGTGTCGTAGTACCAAAACTAGTCGTTTAATTCAATCCATGGATTCAGAAGTGGGTGACATAGACAAACGTTTTTCTTCCTCATCTTCGGCCATATTCGTAAACAAATATTCTGTTCTACTGGTAACTCACTTCATTTCACTTTGAACACTGGTAGTGCGGAATTTCTAATTTCTGTTCACAATTTAAGACTGTTGGCTCTAGATGCTAAACTCCATCCGTCCACCATAAATGGTATCACTGAACACTCATTGCCTGTTGTTGGTTCTTGTGAGATTTCAGTCAGTGATAGACATTCTACAAGTGCTACTAATATATTCATCGTACCTAAGTCTGGCCCCTCCATACTAGGCTTGAAAGCTATGCCAGCATTATTTGTCAATCCTTCCTTGTTAACCTCTGTCAATACTGAAAATGAACTGAAGGATTTAATTATTAAATGCTCAAAGGCCAGTGGTGGCATGAAAATTCCCCCAGTGAAACTACTAGTTACTGGCGATTCCGTTTTTCTCAAACGCCAAGTTATTTCATATGGCCTTCGCGAACTTGTCATGAATGCATTGAACAACTTATGTTACAAAGGTGTCATAGAGAAGGTAAGGGGTACAGTAAGGGGTACACCAATTGTCACACCACTCAAGTCGGATAGCAAGACCCCCAAGATATGTGGTGACTACTGAATGATCTTAAATCCAAGACTGTTACAGCAGACATGTACAGCAGTTGAACCAGAGAACATCCTGAATAAGCTGACTGGTTCTAAGGTCTTTTCCAAGATAGAGTCAAAAGATGTTTATTCACAAATCCCGTTGGAGGAAACCTCATCCACTTTGAAAACTATTAATACCCCTTTTGGTTTATACAGATACAAGGTTTTGCCGTTTGGTTTATCTATTTCTCTTGCCATATTTTAACAAGTTATGAATGATATTACTAGTGGTATGTCTGGTATTGAAGTATATCAAGATGACATTATTGTTCATGCTCCTGACAAGTCCGCTCATGACGCACGATTGCTTTAACTCTTTTGTAGGTTTTCTGCTAAGAATGTTGCTATTAATCCTACGATATGTTTATTTTCTGTCTCTCATTTTGGATTTCTTGGATACTTAGTTGATGTTAAAGGTTACAAATCTGACCCGAACCGTCTTTTTCCTTTGACAAAAGCCAACTCATCGTCGAACATACACCCACTCAGATCATTGAGTGGAACCCTACAGTATTACTCTAGATTTATCCTTAATTTCAGTCAGAAGGCTTCACCCCTATTTCTTCTCTCTTCTTCTGACAAATTTGTTTGGACTAATGTTCATGAGCATTGCGTATGTGAATTGCTAGAAATTTCTGCAGACTGATGCTGTACTTCACTCATTCAATCCCAAACTTCATTCCACTGTTATTACGTAAGCATCACCCTGATGGAATCGGTATGATTTTTTAACATAATTGGCATCCAATTATTTGTGTCTTACAGCATCTAAACGAGGCTACGCTAGAACTCATCGCGAAGCCTTAGCTGTATATTGAGCAGTCAAGCAACTCCACAAGTATCTTTTTGGTCATCAGTTCACCATTGTTACCGATCATGAGGCCTTAAAATTTATTTTGGATCCTGGGAAATCCCTTTCTAGAAGCTCTACAGCTATGGTTCAGCGTTGGAGTATCTCACTCAGTGCATACGATTACACAATTGAACATCGCAGTTCCAAATGAATCTGACACGTGGATTACATTTCGCGTCAATCGCTATCCGCTTTGGACCCATAGGACATTTCTGATTCACTGCTGGTACAACCTCTCCCTATGAGCCCCCAAGAGCTTATTCCTGACTCACATCGTTATTTCTCTGCTGTAACGACTGCTTGGCGGAAGGATTGTAATGCACAGTCCAGGAAGACAGTTCCACATCACAATGCTAGGTGTGATAAATTTTCAATTACGCCTGATGGATTACAGAAATCCGGTGGTCAGTTCAAGGTGCGGCAAGTGTAATGTGTGACACTGACCTCAAAAATTCCTTGTAGACTTTAAATGCATTGAATATGCATAGTAAACGATTTAAATAAAGTACGTGTGCTATTTGATTCCAAGTTTTTCTATTTCAGGGATTGGTATTGCGCAAATTCCGGAGTTCCGTTTAGAATACTATTCTCAATACTACAAATATGTGGGGATCTACGTTGGTTTTTTCAAGAACAGGAATCGGATTGATTAATTCCATAATCGTTTCCTATTCCAAACACAAAACAAAATTAGCTCGAAGAATAAACTTCCAATGGCTCACGTCAAACATCAAATGGTAAGCTACTTAAAGAGCTTAACACTTCTGGTAATTACCAGAACACGGCCATTTGAAAACTATGGTTTCAATAATACAGTTATATGTATAATTGTATATCTCTGTCCGCATAGTGGGACGGTTGATCGTCCTTTTTGAGTCTTATTCGAGTCCCGCTGGGGCTGCACACAATTAATCCTAATGTAATAAAATAAATGAACCGAATAAATGGTTGGAACGATAAATCAAATACTCAAAACCATTGAAATTGTGTACTTTATTAGCGGTTAAATCAGCTTGCATTTTGTTTAAATGAACTAGTTTTACGCACGTTTGTTTCACACTAACAATAAATATGGAATGGAATCTACTTATGTTACAAAGTTGGTGGCCGGTAAGCTTGCTGTATTGTCTAACTTTGTACCAATATGCAGATTGCACAATGAAAAAGAACTTCCTGAATGAAACTAACATCAAAGTAGGTGAGCGAATACAAAGAGGGATTCAGAAGGCCCGGGAAAAAACACAGAAGAGAGTGCAACAAAGAAAACCAACCCAAAGATTTGTCTCATGGCTAATGAGTTTAAACCTTTACAGTTTTTATGTCAAATGCACATTTCAATGTGCACTTTGTATTATTTCTTATATTGAAATAGGGGGTTCAGAATGTAAACGTCATACTTGGAGCGCCTCATTCAACGATTAGGATAATGTACAATAAACTGACTTTGGTAGGGATTAAATTTAGATGAATGTCATGTTATTCGTAAGTAAGTAAGCATGCGCGAGCTTGGAGAAATGCAAGAAACGATTACCAGAATGTAAGGCAGTCATTTCGGGAGCCGTCCTATAGATTCCTATTTGAGTCTTGTCCGAGTCCCATTGGAGTCCCTTTTATGGTACAAACGGACTCTAATGGGACTCGGATAGGATTCGCATAGGACTCCGTTAGGACGGCTGTGCGGAATGGAATATAACATAGGAGGTGCAACTCCACCCTTCCCTATAGGAAAGCATACATTGCAAACTGAATACGTAAATATAAGCACCAAAGTGATTATGCATTGGTCTTTAAATCAATTTTTGTCGTGAACAAATTACCCGTAACGCCACCGCTTGCAATCAGCAACATCCCATGCAGAAAATTGGTTCGAAACATCGTCTGAATCTTCCAAGGATTCACTTAGACGATCTGAAGATTTTTCATCTAAAGCATAAACCTAAACAACCAAAGGTACCTATTCCGATATTTTCTTGTTTGCTCTCCAGAGTTCCTGACGGCACACCTAATAAATTCACGTGGATTAGAGAATGACTCACGACTCATCTCCATATCATTCCCAATAATACTTAATGCGGTTCCATCATAACCGACATTTAGGCACATCACATGCTGATTCTCACTCAACTTTTCCTCAGAATTTCCCGGAATGTTTGGCTGAGTATTTGAAAATGATAACTGAATTTACCATGAGACTCCGTGACTTCTTGTGGAATTTCAATGTCCTTTTAATCCCACGCCTTTCTATTTCAGCTGCTTCCTTCAAATCATCAGGGAGACTGAGTCGATACATTGCACACGACAAAATATAACAGTGAACCAAAAACGCGGGTAGACAGCCTGCTCACTAAAACAAATTCAATCTAGTCCAATATTTTAGGACGTAGAGGACTCGGTCTTATGACTGTCGCGATTCTCGACCGACCTCATCGGTATATCAGTTGCCCTGTACATTTCTCTGGCTTACAGCCCGGTTCATAGTTCCGCGACCCTCTGAAAACGAGATTCGGAAGAAGTAGTGGTGGCGCCTGTTTCCGGCAATGATGAAAAGAGGAGGGACATAGGTTCTTATC
>UZAN01042987.1:0-19190 GCA_900618425.1 Echinostoma caproni
GTATATGGTTTTTACAAATTTGATGCAATTGTTATAGTTCCAAAAGGCGGTGCTCGGTCGAGGATAGTTGTTTATTGATGGATTTGGCATACAAGACGCGGAAATCTCATCAGAAACATACCATCACAGTTCCTGGCCTCACAACGGATAATGAATTTAGTAATCGGTAGTTATTCTTTGAAACCCAGCAATTCGCCCTCGGCGATCTTGGTAATTTTTGATCGTTGAAATGAATCACCAATCATGTTACTCAGTACTTACAACTGGGTGGAATCTCACAACACTATCACCGGTTTTATGATTACTATTATTATTATTATTATTATTATTATTATTTGTTCGGGGATGTAACCAAACTTACTTTAGTGCAGCTCAAACCATTAGTGGACCATGGCATTGCAATTTTCCTGCCGGTAGTGTGAATCATTCTGGAAATGTTTCATCCTAGCTGTATCACATCTTAATGGGGTTACAATAACCTACTTAACTCTAAAAAAGTCATCGATTTGGTTGCCAACTGCTTTCTTCACCTATTTGATCAAGCTAAATGTTAAAATCCTCGCCACCGATCCTGAACTTCAAGGAATTGAAAATTCGTAAACGTTTTGTTTGTGTTTTGTTGGTGATAAGAGTACACAAAGTCCCTTAGTATAATTGTGTTTACAATAGTCGGGCATTCCTACTGCCCGTGGTGATCGTTGTTATTGCAGAACGTCAGTCAAAGACATACACCGTTGTTTTGTAACTGGAAGCTTTCAGTCATTTTGTCCTCACTTGCCGGATCGGCTACGCATTTTCTCCTGATTGCTACTTGTCCGCTAATGCACACACACACGAAAGTACACATGCATCACAACCAGTCAGTTCCGACTGACCAACGAAAATCACAAAATATGCATGAACTGGATAGTCTAGTGGTTTAGACTGAACCAGACATATCGACCAGCTTCCAAAGCAATTGACTACATTCGGGCTGCACTACCACAACTGGATGTAACTTCGATTCTACCTAGAAGCTTGTGTTTGTCGTAGTTTTGTTGGCGGGTATTGTTCTGTGAACTGCAAATCTTGACATTAAGAAAACACTGTAGCTACAGTGTTTTCTTAACTGCAAATCTGTTTGTTCGAGTGTGCGAGCAATTGTTCAAAGTTGTTGCATTTTACAGGTGGTTTTAGGCGCTGCTTTGATCAATCACCGAGATTCAGGTATAAAATATATTATCTAGGATTTAAGAATAGCTTTTTCGTTTCTTTCTGTTTTTCCACATTCGTTAGTTGACTGTGACAACCACCGGGGCTAACTCAAACAAGGAAAATAAGTTATAAACACTGGACTATATTAAAATGTATTCGAGCCACTCGGAATAAAATCAGAATGAAACGAGTATCGTTGATCGGTACAGCTCTGTATTTATCAAATATTCTAGTATCGATGAATTGGTAATGTAGCTAGAAATTGGAAGTAGTTATTTAAAAGGGGGACCGCACGAGTTTAGCTAAACAATAAATCAATGATTGAGAAAGACTCGGAACTAGTAACTCATGGCAGCTTCAGCTTGAATTCAAATCACGAGCTGAAGAAATGAAAACTTGTCAGAAAACTAAATTTCAAAACAAAGGGGTATTGTAATCGATTCAGGTAGGAGCCGCCCAGTCTGAAGTTTTAAAAAAGATTGAAAAATACATGACTAAAATGCTTTACCGGAGACCGTACGAAGTTGTTAAGTACAGAGAGAAGTGATCAGGGTTAATGAGTTTAGCTCTCAACCCAAATATGAAGTATTTGAGACCGAGGAAAAGCATGCACCATAAACGTCGGTGATTAAAATAGCTGGTCACACTAGTTATAAACGCACACTCGCACACACTTTGCATAAACATATCAGCGGCATACATTTGGGGAGTTACATCAGTTTTCAGTGCCATCCCTTCCGGAGAGCCAATAGCTTCGGCTCTAAAATCCCGGTGGTTGAAATAGCTGTATGAAAACGGGAACACTAAAGGCATTACCATAAATCACGAAAGTTTCAAAATCCCACGCTGCATATGTTTCTAACGGAAATTCGTATTATAACTGCATGTAGCACGATCGGTTTATTCCTCTCACAGTGACTAGCATCGCTTACAAGTGTTATCAGCTCGTGAGATATTGCTGAAAACCTTATAGCAGCTATTATAATTAATCTAGCCGACAGTAAACTAATGTTTACATTTTGATTACCAGACACGAGTGTGTGTCACTCATATCCGTGATGCAATTCCTATCAAGTGGTTGTTGCAAACCCTAGCACGAGGAGAGTGTTTATCTCACTCCGGGTCTGAACGAAGTGAAATGTCATTCATGGAAGGTGCGCTGTGGGAGCTACGACGAAGGGGCTGGTAACAGTGACGATGGTTGATGATCAACATCATTCACTGTTCCGCATTACAGCGACCCACATCCAAAATTGATCAGAAACTTTATGACAGTGAAAATGCCTGGGCTATTAGCGGTTTGCATCAATCTTTCGCTCTAGTTGTTAAACTTTTACAATCTTGACCAGATCAGATTTAGATGACCCAAACCGTCCTAATTGATCAATTTTCTAACAACACAGCCAGTGGAAGACATTTACCACAGTAAACTCTCATGTCATTCGAAAATTAACTGCTCCTCAGCTGCTTTGGCCCCAGGCTGTAGGATTAGTGTGAATTATTGTCCGAAATGGAGAATATCAACTTTGGTGTAAAACAACTAGTCGCACATCACACTTTCAGTTTCAGAGAGGATAAAATCAAACTTAAAGGATACAGAATAGTTATTTTATTTTGCTAAGTAATCCTTGGAAAATATACTTTCAACTACTTTGATTCATTTAAGCAGGAAGCTCAAAACTCATTGTCTAGTTCACTCAGCCGTCTTTTGGAATTTGCTAGGAAGTGGTTGGAAAAGTAGTGCACACATAGTGCAAAAGCCGAAACAGGCGATCATAAGTCTCAAGGGTTTCAGAGACTCTCGCCTCTTTACACATTCATGACGCACAATAGTTGGGATAAGCACTATGAAAATGCATTCAATGTATCTTGTTGTTAACTTAAACCAGGTGACTAAAGGATTTGAGGTGGTAGCTATTCTATCAATCCACACTATACTCAAATGTTCAGATTGAGTTAAAGAGATACAGAAATCTCTTGCCCAAATTCATTTTCATACCATGGTTTTACTGGTAAACTAGAAACCTTTTTTTACCAAAGACGTAATGTATCAGTGTTGATCGCAAACCCGAAGAGGCATGCTAACATTAATCTGATTATGAAGGAACTTCTACTGACAAAAATGTCCGGGATTACTACTGACTGGTAACCGTATCCATATCAACCACTTAAGCACAACCGAACAACCCAAACGTTATGTTGTTAGCTTTTTACTGATAAAAATTCTGTTCTATCCCCAGTTTACCGTGAGCTACCGTAAAGGCTTCAAACACGAACGCAGATTGGCAATTAGACAGTGCATTCTGAAGTTTTCCATCCTGTTCCGATAATTTGAACACATTGGCAATCATTTTATATACAGTGATAGTGGAAGAAGACCAGTCAGGAAATGTTCGACAACCAATTCGAAGACATATTATAACTATGTGAAAAAAACAGCCACCGACTTATCATCATTTGATTTCCTCAGTGAACTAAAGCTTATCTCTTTTGATTAAAAAAACCTCAACATGCCTTTCCTGCATACAACTAATCGGTTTTGTACAAGCTGCCAGAAATGACCTGAATTTCAGTCAGGGCAAACGAGGGCTAGGTATTTCTATCGACTGATCTGACCAACGATTACCGAAGCTTCCGCATTAGGTTGAGATCAAAACAGTACACGGAGCAATGCTGAAAGCGAATTCCCTCAATTGAATCGCCATGTTTGGGTGATTTATGACGTAGGTGTTGCGACTGTTTCATGTAAAAAGATGCTATCCCAGTCATCGTTAAAGAAATCAAGGCATAGGTGCGCGTTTTTGAGGGTTGTTTGTTTTTGGTATCATCTAACATTACAAGCTGAATGAAACGAACTAAGAGAACCTATTTGAAGCAGAACCCGAGCTGGTGAGGCCATGCTGTCAGTTAAACATATGATTTCCTTAACCAATATTATACTGATGGTAGTATGGATTGTCGGATCCGTTGATGTGAAATACTTTCTAAACACTTAGTACGAAACATACCCCTCACTGGTGTATGCCACGAACAAGACCGGCCGCCCACTGGTCGATTATAGAAATGACGATAATCCAAAACCGCCTAACTCGCCTAGTTGTGCTGCACTGAATAAACAATTCTCATTCACGTGGTTAACTAAAGCTCTTATTTTCTTCTTAACCACTGATCGTTCTGTTGAATGCGGCTCATATAAATTGGCGTTCTTTATATTTTCCAAACAAGGCACTCACTAGTCAAACGTTCTCGCAAACGTGCTAGAATAGGCAGTCAATTGGTGACATCGAAGCACCGGTTTTCACATTCCTGTTGGCCTAGCATTATGCTAATGTGGGACAATATGAACATCAGCTTCTTTCTTGTTCACCTGTGGTAAGTTGATACCCTGTCCCATGGCGACCGTTGGTAGGGTTAACCGGAAAAATAATTATACCGGAGATACTCGATGTGAAATACCGGCCGATAAGTTCAAAGCAAATAGTCGGTTACAGATTATCGATCACCTGATTGAATTTAGCAACTAAACACAAAATGGTAAAAAGCAATGCACGAACCAGGAAATTGTCATATTTCATTCATATCTGAAGCTTTTCTGTAATTCTGGTAATCCTTATACACTCTATATTTTTGACATCAACTGCTTTCATTGCATCGAAAATAAGTTGTAATCCTTTCAAGTGTAACAGTGCATTTTCTTATGCTCCTCTGATTTGCTCGTGCAGACGTATGTGGGAGACAAGACGATACCCAAAATCATGCTGAAATTGAACAAAAATGGTGGGGTACTAGGTTGAGTGTTAAGCGCCACTGCTCCCGTGGGTAGTATTCTCAGCAAAAATTAGTACATCAATGACAGACCATAACTCTGCCTCCTACTCTGTTAGTGGAATGAATTATAAATGATCTGAAGAAAAGATTTACCACTCGTACAAAAACTTTTCTCCGGTATGATTGTAAAGTACATCATAAAAGACGAGAAAATTCCAACGAGACTGTCACTATGACCATTCCCGGGCATTTCATGGCAAAATAAAACTGGTAAACTGTAGTCAATACCCTAGAGATTATCACAAAGTTTTATTTACTTTTGCACCAAGTTTTCTTCCACCAAATGGAAGCTGGATTCTACAGGAAATTTTATAGGACGTTAACAGTCGATAATTAAGATGTCTTTACGTGCAACTAACGGACTTGCCACCGCAGCAGAACGCCCTGAGTGACCCAGATATGATAGCATTTAATACCGCTGCATTGGGGGAGCGGTAACCAAATTGAATTTGTATTCCACTGCACCAGAATCACTCCAAAACTGGTTATCACGGAATAGCACGAATTCTTCTGTTCTGGTGACGATATTTTAGAACCGTCAGACTGTTACTGTGGGTATTTTAGGTTTAAGCTCTGCCTAAACTTTCAAGTGTGCTCCTAAAAGTTCACTGGTAACAACTTTTCCTAATTTGATATATTTTTTCTTTTCCCAACGTGTGATACATTTCAATTTAACGGTATTCCGTCTGCAGGCATTAAGTTCGCTTACGCCCAAGTTATCACCGAAAAAATGGTTGACTGTTTTCAGACTTGGTAACGGAGACCGATCGGTGGATTGATTGATCGCGTGTGTTGGTACCTGCGCAGGTACTATTTATGGATAACTTATTGACTGCTCATACCTGTTACGGTGTTGTTGAACTAATCAGGGTTACTTCACTCGGATACGCTGGAAACTGGTAACCGTTGGTGATTTGGTTTTCTATTTTTGTCACTATTCTAAATACCGGCTTCAGCTCAAGCAAACAGTGCACGGGGAGGTCGATGGACATGTGAGTAATATGAACGGATGAAATTCTATCAATTCTATAAGCTTCCGCGTAGAGTTATAAATACATAAAAGCAAATTATGGATGGCTCCAGAAGAGATAGCCAATTATTCAACAACGCTAAGTCAGTTAAAGTAACGTGCAGAGTGCCGGAAGTTTAGACAGGTAATCTTTTCTATCTGATTTCATAATTGCAAGTTCACGAATTTAGTTTTCGGTGTATCGGCACCGAAGACACACACATTAGGAAAATGCGTGAAAATCTAACACAAATAACTGTGGAACTTTTATTGGGAGATATGTAAAAATAGAATGCCGATAAATGATTATAACAATCCGGTTATGAATAAAGCCCGGCCATTCCAGGTTCATATATTATTTTCCGGTACCTATAACTATTCCCGAGGGTTACTCTTGCAATCGTCCGCAAGTGGCTATTTGCTGTGAGGTTAATCACTAGTATGTGGGAAAACCGTATTTGGAAGCAATGTATTAGACGAGTGAAATTTCCATCTTCAAAGTTTTGACATTCCATAAATGACGAAAAGCACTAAGCTAGTGCTATGTATGCATTCGTCTATCAATTCCCGTTGCTAGCCCAATCACGTGACACAGTTTTTCATGACAAACACTGACATCCAATCCGTTTTGTCCGTGAGCCAGCTTACCCTAGTTTTAGGCCATCGCTTAATCGATTGATGTATTCTCACGATCGTCCATTAAATCGTTAACCAGGATTCGATCGGCACGCTCTTTGTGTATTCCGATTTATTGTGTTGGGTCACAGGCTCCTAAAAATATTGTGCATAGCGTGGGGTGGGGGGAGGGAGGCGTTAAATTCGGTCTGAACAACGTTGGCGCCGCGAACCAAATCCTATCGTGCTGCATTTATCTTCACCATTGTGGGGCTCAGCCACAGGAAAACCATCACCTGTTCTGCAAACACATACCAGAGACCCGATCTTCCCGCAGTCTTGAAACTTTTTTTCACTTGTGTCGACATTTGTCCGCTGATACATGTTTACTTCCGCAGCGGTAACATACTAAATCCTTGACTGAACGTTTTGTTGGTGACGTGATCTTCCGCGTCACTGCTAGCTCACTGTCAGGGTCTGAATTTTTGGAAAACTGAGTTTATTGATGGGTGATATTCTCTTGACGTCGGACCATTGCACATGCCCTTTCCCTGGTGAGTTTAGATTCTTCATCTGATATTAATTTCACCACCTCGAAATCAATCGTGGAAACAATACTATCTAAACACGCTGGTGTATTGGTATTTGTATTTGTATTTGTATAGACTTTTGCGAGAACAGAATGTTCGCATTTCAGTCAAAAATTTACACATCTCATCAGTAGAAGGAAAGATACAAGTAAAATATTTAACCTTTAAGGTTACTGAGAAATTCTGAGGAAGCGCGCTCTCGGTTTACAAGGATTCTGGCAAGATAGGGAACTGGAAAATTTCTGTAGAGACTAATGCGAGAGAGTAATAATCGATAAGAAGAACGTGTAGACGTATGAGAGTAGCATTTAGATAAATCGCCATGTAAAGGATGGTTGGGGTCAGCGAGGATTTTCTGGGCAAATGTTTCACATGCGGACAAGTGAAGTTCACACAGTTTTTTAGATAGCTCATCAACGGGTATAAAAGGCACACGACTGATGATCGACAAACCGCGACGATGAATTTTGAAGTCTTTCTTTAGTAGACCAGCAAAAACCACCGGGGAACAATAAAGAAGAACGAAAAAAACACATTGATAAACAAAAAGTGAAATGATTTTTTGCTTGGCATTGAACTGCCTAAGTTCTTCGAAGTTGAAAAGATAATTTGCGAAGTTTCTGTACAGAGTTGCAAATACGGGATGTCCACTTTAAGTTAGTGTCGATTGTAACTCCCAAATACTTCACAGAATCAACTCTAGTTAGGGTATCCGTATTCATGACAGACGAGTCACAAGGATAAACAGATCGAGAGAGGGAGAAAGTGTATTCGAAGCACTTGGATAAATTAAGAGACAGTCCAGAACGAACGAAAAATTCATGAATACGCGATAGATTGTTCGGGAAATGAAGAAGGTCCTCAAGCAGCTTAGGAAAAATGAAAGAACTCCAAGTATGTGTATCAAAGTGGATCACAATGCACAACCACGTTTCATCAGATCGTGCTCCTTGTCATGCGCACTCAAAGCGAAGAAGAAGGACTGAAGAGATTACAGAAGGAAGGAGTATTTATACCAATCCAGTACTGCGAATTAGGATCACCGATATTTCCCGTGAACAAACCAAATCGTTCTGTTCCAGTTTGCGGCGATTATAAGCTTACTGTGAACCGTTTCGCCGTCCTGGATAAATATAAACTACTACGTGTGGAATTCGTTTCTATCGGTTAGAATTCATAACATCGGGCATCAGTGTGCGGTATTGCATTTTTTTCCACAAGTACATCAAAACTGCGAACCGATATTTACCTTTATGTACAATAGTGCCCTCATGTCTACTAAAATGGAGGCTTCCAGTAGTTTTGTCCGAGAGGAGAGCTAAACCTATTTTTCATCCGTATTCAACAATTGAATCAATGAAGTATCCCTCGAAATAGAGTTGTATTCAATCATTCCAAACTAATGGTGCAAAGGACGTCTGATAAAAGAGCCGAACTGGAAATAAGAAAATGGAACAAGTGACGTTTGTAAACCATAATTGAATTTGGCATCAATTACGGTGAGTATAAAATCCTGTTCATTGTATACATGAAAAGGATAACAATATGGCATGGTAATAGCAAAATCAACCTAAATGAGTTGAATAATTTAAATTGAATTCAAGTTTTAATGGGGGACTGATGGGGAGAACAAAAAGGGAAACCCTTTACTTAACAGACAGTGTAACATGATATGATCTACCTCTAAATAAGCTGAGTTTCTTTTAGATTATCTGTAACATTTAATAATCTTGGACGGTCACCATAATACAACGANTACAACGACCACGAACCGACACTAACCTTTCCTTTAGCCGTTCTGTAGTGCTCGGAATACTCACCGATCATTGGTCGCTACCACACTCAAAATCAGCTACCACAGTTTACTGATATCAAGAGACAGAAAGAAGACTGCGAATGTAGCGGTTCGTTCATTGAAAGAACTGAAACGGATTCAGCAATATTTACGGTTTTAATTTGCGTCATGCCAGTTACAGTATTCCTGAATGAACCACAGAGTATTCGAATAATCCTAAATGTTGGCTCCTTATTGTTACTAAACTAAAGCGTAACTCCGTTGATGACGTTATGTCAAAGCTACTACATGATCATCACAAGAAATATGGGTAACTGAGCAACTTTGAACACGGTACTGCCGCAATCCAGACCTCATGCAGCAGAACGGCATAATCAGCCTTAGGAGGATTCGCGTTTGCAGTGGCTTGGTGGTTTAATGACCATATTTAACGTTAAATGGGAAATATCAACAACCGAGTTCGTGGTAGGCAGCACAGAGAAACAATGTGTTATGAAATGAGTCGGCATGATTGTAGCTCGGGGTGCGAATGTTGGTGTTGGTGAGCTCTTCGAACTGAAAGTGTTGTTTGCAGACGTTTCGTAGCCAAGCTAGCAACATTATCAATGCGAATAACCACATTTGTTTGCTACCATCACTGCTTGGAATAATCCTTCCACTCGCTTCATCTCGACTTTGATGAGTTTGAAAGCTGAAGCAATATGAGACTTGTAAACGTGTTCCATGTGTTGTTTCATCCATAAAAACCGCAACAGGGAACAGGTTAACCTACTCCTGAATGTATGCCACCGGAAAAAAATAAATATAAATCGTACACACTTTTACCGTAAGCAAAGGAGCCCACGCGAACATTGAAGCAAGCAATCAAGGAAGCCGTTTTGAGCTGATTATTACGAAGAAGAATACCAGTGGGAAGAAGCCGAAAAAGAAAACTCTGGATAACAACTGACTAAGTAGTGAGGAATGTTCTTTTTTCTAAATGTCAGACTGTAACTTCAACCGCTTTTCACTGGAGGACACTAGTATGAATGTACCTGAAATAAAATATACAGGAGTACATTTATGCACCTCGAATATGCAGCTTCAATTCAGTGGGAGCATTCACACAGCCATTACTCATTACTCAATATTTTGTTTGAGAAATGTCACCGACAAAATGTGAAACAATATAGTGAGTTCAACAATCAGTTGCATGCGGGCATACGAAAAATTAGATCGACCATATTTTCTCTCTGTGTGTGGAGTATTTCAAATTGTGTATGCATGCCCTAGCTCAGGCTATCCGTTCGTCACACTAAATTAATAATGACGATCGAGATGCGAACAAATTGTTTCTTTTTCCAGATATTCTGGTGCAACAAGGCTTGAATGGATTGGTTGAGTCTACTGTCAACCGGAACGCAACATGTCGAGGTCAGCAGGTTTGCTTGAATCCCTGAGATTTGTTCATGTCAGGTAGCTAGTATCCAGATCCACTCGTCAACATATGCGCTCGACCGAAACGAACTCGGTTGAAAACAGCAAAGCGGATTATAAATAAAGTGAAATATTATTGAATGAATCACATCACAATTCAGTCAAGGACATCAAAATCATCATTCAACAAGGGACCTATAGAAGAGAACGGCAGAACAGGTGATATAGTAGGCATCAGGGCAGTCTAGAAGTGGTTCCTAAGCCACCGGGTGAAAAAAGTTCAAAGCAAATTGGGCAAGGGATCAGAATGCAACAGCCGATCTTGTAGCATAACTGTTAATCCGTAGACACAGCGGTTGATACTTTCTACTTGTTGATTGATTAAATCGAAGTTGTTGACAGAGTGAATGCACATGTAGCTGATGACAGTTGGAATCCTTTCTCGCTGCGGTCGGTGCACACCCTGTTTCAGGCCGGGAATCAATCATTCACAACCGATCTTCATACTTGGTGAAGATTGGTTCATACCAAGATGAACCACGGTTGTGCTACTTGATTGGACAGTTTTATTTCGTCGAAACTATTTATTCACCCTTGATAACTGAGAAATTGAAATTTGCAAATTTTGTGGTCTACCATCCACTCACTCATTGTAATGAGCTCTATCACTGATGAACAGCGCAAAATGTTGATTGAGGAAGCCATTCGAGTGAAATCAAACGCCTATTGTCCAGCAAGTCAATTTCCTGTTGGATGTGCAGTTTTGTCACGCGATGGAAGTATATTTGTTGGATGTAATGTGGAAAATGCCTCATTTCCTTGTGGCAGCTGTGCGGAGGTTGGTGCGGTGACAAGTGCTGTAACTCATGGACATAAAGATCTCATAGCTGCGGCTGTAGCCACTAATATAAATGAGCTTGTGAGCCCCTGCGGTCGATGCCGTCAGATTCTTGCCGAATTCATGGGACCAGATTCACCAGTCTTCATGGTGAACAAACAACTTCATGTGAAGGAAACAACGATGGGAAACTTGTTGCCTTATTCATTCGAGATGAGGATGTTACCGACGCAAAAATAAATGGTTATCTTCATTTTTACTATTTCCCGGTTCCAACATTCCCGAGTTAACACCTTGTCTTTCGTACATAAAGGAAAAATGGCAAATTTTGCTTGGCTCAATCAATATCTAACAAAAAGCCCTTGGCGGGTCGCAATTTTAATTTTTACAATTATCTTTTATCCAGTAACTTTATTTGATTTCTTTTACTGTATAACGTCACAATTCATCAGTAGTAAATATACATTTATAATTGATGATGTGTCGTTATCTGGAAAGTTTTACATATTGCTACTTCCGTTCCTTGTTGGAATAACGGTTTTCAGAATTGATTAGCAACGAGAAGGAATAATATTCATGTTAGCTGAAAAACGCAGAATAATCACACTTCGATTGGGATACCACAATACCGATAGCTTAGTTCTAAAGAACAGTCATGTTCGGTATGAGAACAGTTTGTCCCGGGTCAAATATGTATTTTTCCCACTGAGACCCCCTAGGAGCGAACATTATTACCGATCGATTACAACTATCGAGCTGCATAACTGAACACCCACAGAGTACGTCACTTGATAATGTACGAGTGGTAGATTGTGAGGCCTCTTGTTGTGAGAGCTATTTTGCACGTGGGTTGTAATTCTTGAAAGTTTTAAACCGTCCAAATGTTCCTCAAAATTAACTGACAAACTATGCCGGTGGGCAATCAGGAATTGTGCGATTGTTATTAACATTCTCACTTGTTTGTTATCACTAATAATATTCAGAGTACTAACTCATGTCAATCGTTTCTCACGTTTTACAATTGTATGAGAAGGACGTTAACAAGAGCTATTTGATAGAAGCCAAGTCAGAACGATACTTTAGAAAAGTTTCATATTATTTGAAGTTGCATACTGTTGCTATTGTTCAACTTCAGTTCAAGTTGTTTATCATTTGCATTGGTGAGTTTTTCAATTTTGCATCAATTTTTCGCATGTTACTTCACAATAAACTACAGATTAAGCTAAACATATGTACACAGTGAAAGTATGAATGCACTGTTTAAACGTCCGCTATACAATGAATATGAATGTAACTGAAAAGTATGATTAATGTTCGAATAGTAGCTTAGTACTTGGTTAATAGCGATTGTATCACAATTTGGCTTTTTGATATAAAAAATCTATTATTCTTTTGCAACAGTTACCTTCGCCGTCGTCTGGATCAGATTTCAACTTGTTGTAGTGAGGATCCTATGTAATTTACTCCCTTATGTACCAGAACTCAGGAAACCCACTTCCATAACTCAACACAATGTGCTCGTGAGTGTGGACTTTGGCCTTAGACAATGCAGGCTAATACAAGATGAATGTGTAGTAAGAAGCAATGTGTCCGTAAATTTTAGGGATTACTTAATTCTGTCTCTACTGTGTTGGGATTCTTACTTTCAGGTAAACAAAAATGTTCAATTGGAACAGTTCGGAGGGTTTACTCCGTTCATTAAATGCGTATACCTCAGGTAAAGCAACATGCCACTAAATAATCAACTGGTTTCCAGTTAATGTATATCTGTGTTTTCTTTCTGAGATGATTCTCTAATTGCACACATCTACTGACATCCATGAACTCCATGATGGTTCAAATGCCTAGACAGTGATAGAATAATCTGCATGAGAAGTATTGCATCGTGGAACGCATCAACATATGGTAAAACCTGACAGCACTGACCAATGACTGCCAAATCAAGTTGCGCCGAGTTGGAACGGACTCCTGGGGGTTCAGTGACTTTGTGCCACACATTGAGAACTTCTCAGTTTGGGGTTCGAATGCCGGAGAGGATCGGTGGATAATTATTACTGTTAACGATGATTACCGCCAAGGAGTAAATGGTTCCGGGGCATTTCGAGGGATATCAGTTGATGGGGACATAATGACTTAGCTGTTATGATTAATAATTTTAACTACAATTTTGTTGTCTGGTTAGGTATATGCACTTCGTGTTTTGTAATGTAACCTACCAAAGAAAGCGGACGCATGGAATCAGTATCCAAAAACGGTGGGTTATTAAATTGCAGAATATGTCCATTTTAACATGAGAACACGAATTTAGAGGCGAAATTCGTGTTCTCATGGTAGGTTATTATCAATTTCAAGTGAATGGATTTTCACCTGTAAATGAAACTAAGTACAGTACAAACAGGATTAAAAATCCTTAGAGAACCGATCGGAAAATTAATAAATATTTTTGCATACGTGTAAACAGACAGTATTAAATTAATTGAACAACATGTGATTTTAAATGCGAGTTAGAACTGTTGTCTGTCACCTATGGAGAAAAAACAGCTAGAAATCTAGACAAAGATGTTTCACTGTGATGCCAGTTTTCCTTCCTTATGTGATAAATTTCTTTTTATACGGATCAAAAAGAATGTGTGCAGAAACTCTGAGAAGTGTCGTACAGCTGTTCCCAAGACTTTGTGTTCGATACGCAATGCGAATTCATAACATATAATCTAATGAAATCCTATCATACTAGCGTATTTTCATACTTTATCAAAATATGTACATTTTCCCACCTAGAGTACTCTATTCTGAACCAATGAAATCTCTAACACGTTCCGTTCAATAAGAAATCCGTCAACAATTTGAAGGAACGGTTTAAGCACCAGTCCTCTCATGGGACGAGTTTCCATGAAATCCACCCACAGATATATTATTCAAAGGAAAACAACATAAACGACCAAGGTGAGCAAAACTTTTATCCCTTCAGCAATCCTGCATCCAAAATAGCAGTGAACCAGCCGAATTATCTAACCATATCCTCAACGTACTCCATACCTCTGAGTTTTAATCAGTGTAGCTTGATCGAACCACCATCTGGAATTTACACCGATTTATAACAACTGCAGAATCCTTTTTGTTCTAGAGATATCTAAGAATCATACACGATTCCGACTGTAGCAACTTTGAGCAAAAGACAGTTTACTGGGATCGGTGTGATTAACGGTAATTTGAAATTTATTCTGGATGATAGACAGATCAGTAGAAGTTTAAACATCATAAACCATCAACAATTAGTGGAGCCGGTGTAATATCGAGGGTTTTTACAGAGAGCAGCTATATTGGTCATGTATATTAGAAGAGCAGATAACAAATGTTAATGCTGACAAGGTTATATCACTAAAAGGGTGATGCTACGATAAACAGTTTCTTGATCTGACCGTCAGTTGAACAAAATGGGATTTAATTTGCATGATTGCGTGCCTAGTGCAAGGATTGGGCGAGAACAAGACCGTTGTTTGCGCCTACTCACAAGTCGATCAATGACGGGCAAAGGAAAAAGGAAGAAGCGAATGCACGGACCAGTCAGTCAAGCGGCTGGGGGTGACGGACATAAAGATCATAGTGCAACATCCTGAGCTTGGTCAACAGACCAATCAATGCAAGTACAGTCGGAGTCAGAGGGTATATGTAGCTCAGGGAGTTAGTTAAGAAGCGTTTGTGTGCGTCTACGGGCGGTCGGGTGGGGGGACAGACGAACGGGGGAGTACACCTGCAAAAGCGATGCGTTATGAATGTTAAACGAAATGATCACCATTAATTATCATGAGAAACCTATTTCTAACTTGCTCTGCTCTGTAGTAGATATCAAGAGGATTGCTCGCTTTAACACAGTCCTAGAAGCGTCATGATTAGTGTATCTGATCTTGTGTTCCGCTATAGGCTTTTCCCGCAAACAAGCGAAAGTTGTTGTCGAACAAGTTCCATACTTGAAACGTATGGTAATGCTTGGTTAGATGCTTAGCATGTCGTTGCATTTACATAAGCATAAATGGATTAATCCTAAAAGACCTATCCGAAAAAGGATGAACTCGCCATCGAAAACTGGAAATTTCTGAATAACAAGCATGTGGAGTAAAAGTGTTAGTAAATTTGTAAAACATTGTCCGATACGAATATCCGAGTAGCGGCAAAAACTGCGAAAGCTCCTGCTTTATCAGCAAAAGGAGGTATACATCAGTCTGGCATTGCCCTGGTAACCACGTAAGCGGAAGAGTGAATTGAAACCATGTTAGATTATCAACACCTGTGATATATAAACTGATTTGTATTCTGCAGTAAGCACCAATTGAGATGCAGCAAAATAATTCCGGAATTAAATCGTGTTCGTTTACAGTGTTGTGTTCTTTCTTCAAATTCATAGTTATGATTAGAATCCCGGTAATNTAATCAAATGCAGTGGCGTTGATGTAGTTTGCTGCTTAGACTACAATTGCCGAAGAATGTACAATAGTGACGTTCATAGTTAAAGACGACAAATTATCGACCGACGTTAATTTTCTAAAGATAGAAAAATACTTACATTTTACAATACTCAACAATGTATCCGATAATTACTGCTCTTGGATTACTGTCCGACTATAACAATAAGTAAAACTTATCGCAAAGTCCGACTCACCTTTTGTGAAACTGGCCATTTTAGGTGTCGCGTAAGCATTTAGAATAGTCTGTAACTCCCGCTGACGGAGAACTAGGCAAGAACAGCGCATAGATTGCATCAACGAGCGGTAAATTATTCATACCGGAAACTGTTTCGCAGACGTGAACCAACAGTGGGCTGTATACGATTAAAGCATCAGAAACATCAAAAACCAAATATTCCCAGAGAACCATTTTGTTGCATACTGAGACTGATTAGTCTGGCAATGGGCCAAACATATCCTGATTATATGCAAAAGTTGCTTGTCCCCGTAGATTGGAACACATTTCTCAAGGACCCGATGTGACAGTAAATGGGAAAGTGATAAAATAAATCGGGGTTTTTGATATGTTTGTATTCTTTTACATAGCTTTAGTGAACACTCTGCATTGCAAACAACCATTTATAAATGATTCTACTCAATCATCACAACTGTAACCCAACCACGGAATGTTCTCACTTGAGGAAAGCATAGGAATTGTGAGGGATTTAAAATGCAGACGGGAGAAACATGGCCAGATTACTATTTCAACAAGCAGTGAATCAAGCAAATGATAGTTGGCTTTGAACCGACCATCCCCCGAGTTCACCTTCATCAGTGTATCTCATGAAACACAAGCTCGGAGACCTGATTTACTGAGAGGCTTTCAACTGAAGTTAACAGATATTCAATTCTGCCTCCCTTCGTTACTGTGGATTCGAAGCGACTGTCACTGAAGACGCTATCTGAACATACATGAATTGACAATGAATCTGGAGCTAAGCCCCGGATGGTGATATAGATATGCAACACTAACGAGAACGAAAAGTAAGTATCGTTCTTCCCCAATTTACGAATGGCATGCTGAAAGTTGTGCGTAAAGATTAAGTACAAGAGATCGTCATTCCAAACTGATATCAATTATCCTACCTCATTACTCAAAAGCAACTGTGAGGTAAATTTGGTCTGATGAACATGTGAAAAAGCGTTTGAGAGTCGTGGAATCTCAAGGCTTACTTCTTTTCTTTCTTTTCATTTTTCATTTCTTTATATTGAATATGCAATAATACAATTTTCAGGAAAGGAAAAGCGGCCAATCAAAGGGTTGTCATACAACACAAATGGGGAAAGTCAGGCGATAGTGGTGGGATTCGAACACGTCCTCCGGGGTGTTATGTCGGTGACGTTATCAACGGGCCACTTGCAAATTCAGGTAATAAACATGTCCATTTTCAGTAGAATGCCATAGGTGTCAAATGATATCAATTCCAGTCAATGAATTTTGATAAAATTATTTTGCTTTCTTTTTATTACTTCTTCAAAACTTTGCCAGCACAGTTTTTCATAGACGTTATGCGCGGTAAGTCAGATCACAGTGGTATCAGAACAACATGCTCTTACCACCGCTCCTATTCCTTTCGCAATTATCAATCCTCACTTTAGTTCACGAGATCAAACAAAATATGGTCCTTCTTGCATGACCCACTAATAGCCTTGCATTTTATCCTCCAGTCGATGTTTTGTCACATTTCCCATAGAATTCACATTTACGTGTGAGTGATGGTATATGGTATGCGATATAAATTGAAACTGGCCATCCTTCGGACTTCATTCTCAAGCACAGTCCTCATTTCATCCAAGCACTTACACATTAAAGAACCTCAAAATCTGAATTTCGCTTTTGTCATAGCTCATCAGTGGTAAACATTCAACGGCTAGCCTACAGTTTAAACCTTACACATGAAAGTCGTATGCTACCACTATACCTATACGCTCACCGGTCTTACCAGAATGATCAGCATAAATTTGTTCACACACAGGCTTATTGCGTGTAGTAAGGATTATGTGTGAAAATGAAGTTCAAAGGATTGTCAGTGAAGAGAAGTATTAGTGGTACCATACGACTTCCGATAAGTAAATTTAGGTAAAATCAAAGCCAGTCTCATAAAAGTATTTTGATTTCGGTGAATCGTGAACCCCATTTTATCGAATTTGATGCAGCTTTACCAGTTCAAAAGCACGTTCGGAACCATGTGACCACTTTTAAGAGAATCCAGACTCATGATAATACATATTAATTGATGACAAAGTATTGAAAATCGGTTGTTGTAGCTCGGGTAAACTGAATTCTACTTCGCCTGTTCGCCGATCTTGAAAATTTGTTTGCAAACGTTTCACCGCCAGCCGAGGTGACATCACCAGTGCTTGTGAAGTGATGGTCTTTTGTTTGTATTCCTTCGTTTATATATGTGTACTTCTTCACCTTGTTCTCACGGTGTTCGTCTAGTTTCGCCGGTAAACTGGTACGTGGAGGTGAGGTTGATAGGGGAGGTGGTTGTCTCTCCGTCCTGATTGCGGTTTCGGTCCGTTCTCAGGTCAAATCGTGCCCTTTTTCAAGAAGAGTACAGCCATTCTGACCAATATTCTGTCGTCACCAAGCTGGGGTTCATATTTTAACTAAAACCTACTGATATGCATTAAGAGTGGAGAGTAGATAGGTTTGTGTTTTGTGAGAGAAAGGAAATCTCAGGGTTATTTTCCTTCTAAGAAAGAGGATTTTTAGCAGTGTATAAAATTGTATATTTTAAATTTCCTCCATATTGTATAAATCCTGTTAGACCACGACCAAAGTTGACCGCCTTTTCTCTAAACGGTTTGTCTTCGGAAATTCTCATGCCTGAGGGAACTGGGGTCACAACAATTAAATTTTTTAGCAAAACATGTACAAACAGCAAGTGAACAAGCTTGTTTTCGTAACTTTGTCTTCAGGTAGTTACAGTTTTGTCTGTGTTTATATATAATGTAGAAATAAATGTAATCGGTCCATTGAGGTTAAATGTGTAAATACAGCAATGTCTGTCAAGTTTAATCGGAACGAGTGGAGAAAAGGGCGAGGGAACGAAGAGGGACCAAGGTCGATTCTAGAACTAGCCGATGACCTTTTTCAGGAGTGGCTTGTGACGCCATGTTGCGTCATGACGACATGAATGAGGTCCTGGTGCGGATCATTACGGGGCCAAGGCAACTGAAGTGCAGCAACCATTTTCCTCTGTTTGCAGAGTGGTGGGTTCATTATTTCGATTGCTACGGTTTCTGCCGTTGCCAAGTGACGTTGCAGAGCGTTTTCCAAGAGTCTTCTTAGTGGGTCATCGCTCAAAAGCAATTTCAGGAACATATCCAGCCGCTACTCAATGTGCAATGTTTACAAGCCGGTCACAACTCTGCACAAACCTCTGATTACATATTC
>UZAN01042988.1:4950-15622 GCA_900618425.1 Echinostoma caproni
AATTTGCTTTGTTCCTGTTCTCCTTGTCATAAAGACAAAAGATTTTTACGTAGATGCACTGTCTTTGTATTCAAACAAACAGTGGTGGATTGGGGTGAAAGAGATTACATAGAACGAGTCATCTAATTTACAATAATTGGCCTGTAGTTTTGTAAGCGTCTCGTCATTTCGGTAGACTGTTCACCTATTCTGTCGTCACGATAATAATTCCTTTAATTCATATACACATAGAATATGAACATCTAGCAACCGCTTTTTGCGCGCTTACTACTCACAAATGTGAGTAATATCTCACAGTTGAAGTTTCATGGAATAGTAACAATCTCGCAACATGGGTATTATTGAGCCGGTTTGAGTCGCGCGTTGTATCGTAAGGACACAAATTGCAGGTTTATTATTATTGTCATATATCATAATTATTCCATAAAGAGTGTCGTGGTCAATCGAAGGCTGACAACAGTTCGTGGAGGATATATGTCACATATGACGGGGGTTTAGAACACATCAAATCACATACGTGGTAACTGATGCCCCCCGCTTTGCTGTTTCATGGCATCACCAAAATACCGCAATCATGCTCACTTACCTTTGTCGAACATTTCCGGCCGCCCTATTTTGTATGTTCAGATCATACCCGGGACTGCCACCGAGAATCGTCTGGGTTCAACTCCAGTTCAGTGAGCAAAGATTAGCCTCATCACCTTGTCCACGTTGCAAAATATTCCAACCCGATAGGGTTTATTGTCACACGATCAGCTCGGTCGAGCGTTGGTCGCGCGTCACCAACACTGAAGCTCGGCACAATGTGTGGCCCACTCATAAAGCAGAATGCGACCAGGAACGTTTGAACCAACGTCACCGAGGAAACAATTGAGCAGGAGTGACGTTTGATGTATACACATATATATATGTATATATATATATCAATTAGAACAAAGAGTGGCGAATAAGCTCGTTTTCAAATATTTGTGGCCATGCCAAATACATCACAATAAATATTACACTGTTTATATTTAAATCAGTATTCAACCATCAAAACCAAACAATTGTTCACGTCGCAGCCAATTGTGTGTTTACGACTAATGGGCAAAGTGACAAATTCTGCCGTCTCATTTTGTGTGTACTCATTTACGTGTTCCCAGGTGGAACAATGTACATAGGCTGCACGGTCAGACGTTTGTCCGATCGGTTCGTGAATACCAACAACCTCGCATGGCTAAATGCAGGAACGATTAGGTCACTCACTACAGTGCAGTGGTTTCACACCTAGTACAAACAAATTACACTGTTCAAATAGTTGTTTAGCAGATTTTAAGTTTGTATGACGATTATGAAAAGTTCCGTAGCCTCAATGGGAAATATGAAAAGATTAGTGCTACTGGTGTGGCCTAGTAGTAGATCAGCTGGTAGGGCGTGCGCGTACAAGGCGTAAGCGGCGTATATGCGTAGGTTCGAATCCCACATCCAGTCCGAAGATAAAATTAGCCTCAGATAACTTTGGATGTCAATTTTTCCCTTTCCCAAAACAATTGACTGATTTATTCATGTTTGAATATTGATATATATATATGTTTGTATATATATAAACAGAGTGACATTTATTGTGATGTGTTTGGCATGACTACGAGTCACTGAAAACGAAATTAGTCGCTACTCTTTGTTCTATTTGAAATATGCTCCCTGTGGGACTGTTATAACAATAATTGTATATATATATATATATATATTTATATGGAATGAGTAAGATGATCATGAGTTTACCTTTTTTAAATAAATGACTGAATGCAGAATTCCGGGAAAAATATGCGAATCGTGACTGAGCAGAAGGAGACACTTGTAATCAACGAATTAGCTGTTTGGTTGCTAAGCGTTGAACGAGGGTGAGGTAAGAAGAAAAACACTCCTTTTCCGACTTGATTCCTCTAAGTGAAAACAATTTTAGTCAGTGTCTAGAGATCTGACAATTCAAGGCACTCGTATGTGTGGGTTAAATAATCGTGTGCAAAATCCCCCCCCCACCCCTACACCACCAACAGAGCCATTGCATTTCTTCACAACCTCATTCATTTTCTTTTGACTGTGACTTCCTTCCTCTTTTCTCTCTCAACTGGACAAAAAATAGAAAGCCTGCTTTGATCCTCATCAAAAAATCTCTATTTGTTCCAAAGTGATTTCGGTAAGCCACTTCCGTTGTGGCAACGAATGCCAAAAACAAATTGTAACGGGGAACCTAGAAAACTAGTTAACGGCCTAACTGACTAACAAACTAAACAAGAGATTACTTGGATTGCACGAGAGTACGAATGACCGGCCGAATGGGGCAATGAATCTTACAGGCTGAGTCTATTGACCACCACATCGAGTTGGCTATCTACGTGGGTGGGCATGTGATTGGACCAGGGAATCGGATTTCGAACGGTTTGTCCGAATTGGACCAATCAGAGTGGGAGATGCGCACTGGGGTTGAGTATAAATTCGTCCGGACTGTGCTCACTAGACCGATCCGTTTTGAAATCCCCATTCACATCGGTGGATTCGAGCATTTGCTGTTCAGAAATAAAAGTGAGTTTCATCAATCCAGTTTAAACAGAGTTGGTTTGTTTTTGGTTTCGTGAACTAGTTTCTATCTCGCCCAGTATTTTCAGTCGATTTTCTGCCAACAGGTCGGGATTGTTTGGCGTGGAATAAAAAGCTGATCACCTTTCTGTTTCTGATATGAGTTCTAATATTTGTATAGATTATTGTTTTGGACAAAACAGTATACACCTACCGATCCCCCCTCACCTTCTGCAAGATTTTATTGAACATCTCTATTACCAAATCCGTTTAAGGGTTCCTAAACACCTTAAATTTTCTGTGATTTAATGAATAAGCTGAATGATTTTATTTTGCAACGATTTTTCATCACATTGAGATGCCACGTGCTTATACGCCTGAAACAGTAACGGATACCCGGTTTTGTTCATATGAGGCACTCTTTCTCTCACGTGATTTCCAGTTTGGTTCCATGTTTTATATTATTTTTATTATACTTATCATAAACCAATGAATTCTGTGAAGAGTGTTCAACTCGCTCTCTCTCTCTCTCTGTCTAGCCACTGATGTTTCCAAGGTGCTTGTTTAGTTTATTTTTAGTTAAAATCAAACCATCAAACAATCAGAAAGCACCGTATTAAAATAGATATTCAACCATTTAAGTGATTCATTCGAGTCAAGTCGAGTAAAATTAACCTGTATGCATTCAGAGGATAAATTTTCAGTGACTTTTCACGATACCACGGTGGAATTGAAGGGGTATGGCATCTGAGTGTGAATAGAGGTTGATTAAAAAACAACAGCAAACTGCAAGCAGGAAAACGATGATGACAGATAAAACAAAATGAATAAATAAACTAACTCATACAGTGTTCAATCAAATCTGTATTAATTGATGCCCGATTTACTGAAAAGCGAGCAAGAAAAAGGTGGATGTTATTTATGCATCTGACAGCCGTGCGGGAAAGAGCCTATAATGGAACCGGGTACGGGGGTTTGACATGGATTTGATAAGTTCATTGTGCAAGCAGTGATCTTCGTTGTTCAAGATTCTGTCAAGTGTTTTTTTTCACATGCATCGATGTGTTTGCACACAATAGAATCAACCAGAACATATTTGGTTATGCCATTACATCGAGATAGGAGTTTTATGGATCTGGAAATTGATACAAAATGTTTTTCTTTTAGGCCGAGAAAAAATACAGAGGAACAGTACACCCAATGAGGGATGATGCATGCTACTATTCTACTAAGTCTGAAAACATGAAAACAGAGTTTACGAACCTTGTTGTAAACGTTCTCTATGTGTAAGGTCCAAGAAAGGTTGTGGGATAGAGCGTCTCCGAGGTGCTTAACCGAGTCAGGTTTGGGAATGTTGTGACTGTCAGACTACTGGATCCGGTAAATCATTGAAAGTAGTTTGATATCGGGAGCCAGATTCAAGGCTGAATGGAACGTCGACACATTTAGAAACATTAAGCGAGAGTGATGGATAACCGTCCCGTTCTCCAGGTCATTCCCCACCTGGCTTTGTATGACCATTGGGTTTCGGCGATTAAAAATTGGTCTATTCAAATGCTGCGTCGTAATAGTGCACGGACAGAACATTGATGCACATGCATGTGGGGTGATTGCGCAATAGAGCTGGGGGGATGAGCTTCAACCCTCAACCAATAACGGCTATCATTCGTCGGGAGGAGTCCTTATGTGAGCTGGTATTGCGGGCATCAACCGAGAGACCAAAATAAATAAATACTTAAGAAATAAATAGGTTGTTTGTCGATAGATTTCATCTTTTTCACAATTTAACAGACTGAAATTAGTTCAATTAGATACACTGCACAAAATGCTTTGAAGCATAGTCCGTGCCAAATGTCAACAAGAATGAAAAGCATTTCTCACAGGGTGAACTTTTCATGGGTAAAAAACAATCCCTGCTAGTATTGAATTATTTTATCTCATCTTACTTCACTTTTCACTGCGCCTACGGAGCATTATTCTGATGGTAATGTGCATATATTTCTTACAAAGAAATCTCTTTTTCCCAAACTATTATACAAGTAACGGATTAAACAAACGTCTTGCACTGATCACGCATCAAAACAAAGCTAGCCAGGGAACTTATTTTCGATGTCCAATTAACCAGTAAAATAGGACACCGGGTTTTCTCGTAGCTGATCAAACATTATCACACTCTTCTTTCTCATATAAACCGATGTAGATTGGCTCTGAACTAGTTTTCTAGGTGAACTGTATCAAATAATTGGGGGTTTTTAATTGATACTTATCTTTATTGGATCTGACACATTTAACACATCGTCATTAGGCTTTGACAACTTTCCTTTCATATCCGTAAACTTGGTCAGTTTCGTATTCAACAAGCATACATTTCTAAATTCGTGTACCCGTGCTTTTCTCCTGTTTTACTTTATTGTTCACCTGTTATGTTTTCGCAATCTCCTAAAGAAAGATTTTAAACTGCTTCGTATTGGGCTGCCCATCACCAGTCATGTGTCTTCAATCCCGATAGGGGAGTTGGTAACTTACCTGTGCGAACGTTTACACATCCGATAAGTGCAGATCTAACTTTCAATTGTTTCCATCGTTCAACTAGATCCCAATACCATTGTGTTTCCTCTTGGATAAACATTTATCGTAACTACAGTACCCTAATGAGCACGTATTCTAGTTAACAAAGAATAGGTTTTCACAGACTTTGTTACCAGTTTTGGGATTTACAACGTTTTTCATTATTATTTTTTAACTTCTCCCTTGCTCCTACCTATATATTTTTAACTGAACTGTAGACTTTATGCCGACAGAAGTTATTACAATACAATACAATAGCTTACCAATGAAAGCGCATTTGACCATGGCCAAATTAACACCAGATTAGATGAAAGATCTATTAATTTAGTAATTGTGAAACATATATCATAGTTTGAGTGAATTTCATTTTGTGAATCGGAGGCTACAGGGTATCTTTACTCTCAATCGAGAGAGCGAGAGAGTCAGAACCTGGTAGTAGTCATTTTATTCGTTCATTTAGTTCGGAATGTAACATCTACCGGGATAATTGTGGCTTGTCTGCGTAGTCGGAATACAAAAATGTCCGGCTTATAGCCTGTGACAACCATCCTGCTTCAACTCGGGATGTTCCGTCCGAGAAATGACTCGCTCCCAGAAATTCTTGTACTTCTGGATAGTGGTGGACAAATTGTTACGTCCGACTGTAATAATCCCTTGAGTCCTTGCCCTCAACTCATGTTGTTCTCGTTGTTGCTATTATTGGGTTTCCACTGCAAAATCTGTTCTATTCAATTATTAAACTTGGTATCACAAATAGGATTGCGCCTAAACTTGTATGATCTTTTGGTCTCGAGTGAGAACTAAAACAATACAATACTGGCCGATTGTGGTGCACTAAAATATTTTCTTTATGGCCTAAATGATTTTCATTATATATATATCACCTATATTAACTCTTTGAGCATGCATAAGAAGTTGTCGCTTGTATACTTCGATCTACGCAGATTCTAGGCTGCATGATTCTTGATTAAACGTGCCTGACCTTGGTTGCGAAGATAAAATAATATCAACATGAACTTTATCAAACTTTAACAAGTATGAAAGCGGAATATATTCTAATAATAGTGACTCACCAATTATCCCAGCTTATTTCCATAAATCCTTGCCATCTCGGTTAATTGTTATGAAGCATTATTTAATCCAATACATAATCCATTATAACAACTGTGTTGAGTAACCAAATGAAACACTTTCACAACCCGGAGAAATTGCATTAAACAAGGTTTCATAATAATAATAATAATAATCTCATGGTGCTTGCAATTCTGTTTTTCTGTTTTGAAGAGAGAGGTCAATGTGCTACCTCGCCATTGGACATTGGAAACAAAATCGCGACACGTAATGGAGCTAAACATAGAAAATGACATCATAACAAAGTGGCAAACCAATCGACTATTAGTGTAGACAAACATTATATTGTAATTATTATCAATGTTAATTTGTTGTTAATAAAAATTTGTTTCATTCTCTTCAGTTAGCTCTTAGCTCATCATGATCTAGGTCAACCACTATTGACGAAATGGGGGAGTATCCGCTCTGTTCTGAACCATTCCATCTGCTGAGTATAAACGAATCACAAAAATCACTGCCATGAAAACTCATCAGGGCTTGTTTGTTATTAGTTGAAAAAAATGTACTTCCATATAAATGCTGTAGCCTATACGAACCGACCAGTGTTTCACAGGGACCCGTTTCTTCAGTTGCTTCGATCAGACCTGTACGTACCTGTACAAACCATGAGAACATCGGAAGTTACACGCGTGAAATCCATCTGAATGTATTATCATATTTATTATAATCGGAAAGTACAACGGAGATAGTGAAATTACTTAATCCTTCCAAACAGGTCAGCATTTGCGACAATCCTATCTTTCATTTTTCAATCCTCAACTGGGATCGCTTCTAACTGGCTGCTCGTACAGCCATATGAAGTTAGTTAGAGGAGGGGATGAGGTGTTGTTACAAATTGACCATGGGCGATGGTGGCAGATGCGCAATTATTTTATAAATCACATTCCGTCAAACTAGGAACGTCAAACGTAGAATACGAAACGCTCTCACAAATGTCTTGAGTCTAGTTGTCAAATTAGCTAACAGGATCATCGACCATTGCTTTCCCAATGTACAACGTAAACCTCATAACGTTCAAAAAGATGACAATTTTAAGAGAGAGAGAGAGAGAGAGAGAAAAACCAATTGGCGGGAGGGGAGGGGGCGGAGCAGAGGAGATAGACAGTCTTGCAACATGTATTACCACAAACCCCGTACCATGTGTGAAACTCGCCAACTCCCCCCCGCCCCGCCCCGCCCCTTCCCAGCTGCCCCGTTAGGTTTGTCTCGTGAACTTGTTTTTTTTTCTATACTTCAAAATAGATTGTGTTACAATCTAAATTTTGTAATTTGCACAAGACGCGTAATGCATTTATTTCAATTATTCTCCGTATCTGATGCACATCTCAACCGGTAACTCGTAAAAGCGATTTCCCATTTGTCTCCGAATTCAGGTTTGTGATAGTCATTCTTTTGTAACAGATCATTAAAGCGGACAGAAAAAAATCTGACTAATCGATAGTTTTGTGCTAATGGTGAAGATTTTCATCCAGTTTGCTTGTAGCCATTTTCTACCAATTTTGTGCGCAACAAGACTGTCAACAAGCTATCTGATTTGCATGAAAGTACGAAAGTGTGTGTGTGTGTGTGTGTGTGTGTGTAGTTGTTACTGCAGAGACGGAAATCTAAGAAACCAAGTTGGCATTCGTTTTCATTTTTGCAGTTATCAAATTTGGGCCTAGTCAAATAGCTTTATCGTATAATTTTGTAACAGCTCTGTACAAAAAAATTGATCGGCTTGGTTATGACACAATTGGAGCTAATCATTACATAACACCACGTACTGTACTCTGAAGAAAGTTACCATTGCGGTTCATCGTTGAACCAACCAGTCCATAGATTTTAGTCATGAAACACGCATATGTTTGATCGGTTCTCGAACTTATCCAATATTGAATTTTTACTCCGAAAACCAATGATAGTTGGGAATAGTTTCCAATTATAAACGCTTTCAAATACCACAATCAGTTAGGAGCATCAAATGATCCATTCTTCTTTGATGGCAGACTGAAACTGATTGGGTTGGGGAGCATATAAAGCACTCGTTATTCTACTATGACATTCAGCATCAGGTGATAGGTCAACGATAAACTACCGTCTTGGTTCATTTCAAGGTATTTTATAAAAATAGTATGGAATACTTCATTTTTAAGAGTATGACAAGCGCTCCAAAGGCTCCAAACGTCAAAAATGCGAAAAATTTGACAAATGTATTTGAATTTGCCGGTTTTGGTGGCTGTCGTTTTGGTTGCCCATTTGGATGAAGAAAAATACTATCGAGAATGTGAATGAAAGGAGCACGAATTGACAAACATATCCGAAAATCCATCACAATTGTTTTTTTTGTACACTGTGTTCATCAACAACGCTGGTTCGCGTGCAGTTTGAGCAAAGCTGGCACGCACTCACACACACATGCACACACAGACACACACGAAGCGGAAGCACACAACACAAGCAGTGTACAGGCAAACAGACACAATGAGGCGTCGAGTATTTGATAAATTATCCCGGGGGAAAACCACTGTTTGAACGAAAGAACGAATTGCTTTTACCACGCCATTCTGTTTAGACTTTCTTTTGGAAGAGCAATATGTGATTACCAAACTAGAGATTTGGAATGATTTAACTTATACTACTATGACTAGACTAATTGAATACTGAGTGTAACGTGCCATGTTTGTAAATTGTAACCACGATTGGTGCTTTCAACTGAAATTTTGACCATTTGTTCTTTCTGGTCGAATGAATGATATGCTAGTTCCTCTTTTTCATTTAACTCGGGCCAGATGTTCAGTCGACACCGGACTCTACTCACGCTGTTTTCCTTGGTTCTGATGACCTTGGCCTCAAGGTCAATTATGACCGCTGTGAATGCGTTCGAGGCCGATGATTTGTCTCTCGGTGAAGAGCTGCCCCAGGGTGTAATCGTCGGGGACGATTATCTGGCAAGAGAATATCCGATATCTGCTTTAAGCAAACGGAACTTTGTTCGCATCGGGAAACGGCATTTTGGTCCCATGTTCAAACGTAATTTCATTCGTATTGGTCGTTGATATGCGCTGTGGACTGGATTTCAATTTGAAAAACTGACTGATTTATTTGTATCGTGGTTGTGGTTGATGCACACACTGTATCGATTGGGATCAAACAAATTGCACGCGCACAGCTTCTCTCACACTAATACACACGCATCCATTCACACATGCACAGGTGCACCAAAACAGAGGAACCGCTCGTAAACAAGTGTTCTGAGTTTGCATATTCACGTCCCATGCGTCCTGATTGCAATAGTTAAATACATGTCTGAAATTGTATTATTTTTCTCATACCTTGTTTTCCTATCCTCAAAAACGCCTCGGGGAATTGGACAAAAGAACAATCTGATTTCATAGTCCCAATGCAATAATTGCTGGTAAAACACGTTCAACGATGTATTGAATTGTGATCTGTGAGGCTTGATGGATCAGAAACAATGGTTTTTCATGATACCTCACGCTCTGTAATAGTATCACAACAAATCATTGATATAATATAGGATGTAGCCGCAAGAATGTGGCCGGATAAGACCGGTTTCATGCAGTGTTGACTTCATGCAAACTGCTTTGGATAAATCACATTCCTAAACGGGGGCACTGTCATTAAGTTTATTATATATCACTTCGACGCACTCAGAATTAGTGGAGTGAAATCTCTGACCAACCTGACATATGTGTTGAATTCAGTGCAGAGCAGTTCATCAAGCGATGTCCACGATGAAACAGCTACTGTCCATTCAGTTGTTTTCTCATAGAGACCAAACATCAAGGACCATGAACCCGGGGACGGTTTTTTCAACCGAATAAAACAACGCTATTTTGTTACGTGAACATTGATCCGCAAAAACCAAACTACTCCATAGCATTTTCCTCTAATCCCATCCTAATTTCGATCTTTATTGTATGAAGCAAATGGTTGAAACAATTGATCGTAAAGCTTTTCAGCAGAATTTGACAGATACACATTGTGGTTAACTTTTAAAACATTTCATTTACCTTTCTGCTGGAATCAAAATGATCTAATCTTGATGCGCCTCTTCATATACGGCAATGTTTGAGCGTGTCTATGTAATGTGATGATAAGCCGCTATATGAATCAATCGTGGATATTTGTTCTGGGTATACAGATTATAAAATGCTAGATTTTACGACAATCAAAAATGTCTGCAGAAGAGAAGTTAAAACTGGATGTTGGGAAAAGGACTGTATGATCTCACGTTTTGTAGACGTGAAACATCAGATCCCCGTTGTCCAATTCGTCAGAACAAAGAGAAGACAAAGATACTGCGATATTTTAACAGTTCTTTTATTCTCTTCAGTCGTTACCACGTAAAACAATCTGGCATTTATACAAGACAGGTTTGACAAGTTACACAGTGGTTAACCGGACAACATTCGAG
>UZAN01042988.1:16575-28767 GCA_900618425.1 Echinostoma caproni
CTACTAGACATACAACTACTACACAGTGCCAAGACAATTGGGCGGATTGTGTCAGAAACATTTGCTTCGTAGAATGCTAAGAGTCTTGGATTCATGTTACTTAACAACGGCTTGAAGGAAAAAATTGGATCTACGATATGCCCAGTTGTCAGGAGATGCTTTGCGATTGATTTCTCCTAACAGATTGACCTCTGAGATTTTGTTGCGTCATTGATTGTAATAACCATCTGGAATATTGGTTATGCCCGGGAGCGATTCATTCTACCGATATAAGTGTGACCACAACTACATAGATAACATGTGAAGTAGAATTGGGCGGCTGGCTCTGTCGATCGGTTTTCCAGACAAATTCCACGGGTATGTTACGGTATCCGGGGGAAGCTGTGCGATCATCAAATGCCCAGATAAGTAATGATACTAATTACCTATTTGGGTGGTCGGAAAATATAACATTTCCTTTAAATCATATTCAAAACGATCCGCTCATCGCATGTATGCTGGAAGTTTGAACATGAGTTGCAAATTGTTCAATAAACAACTTGATAAGATACAAAAATGAAGCAGTCTATTTCAAATAAAACCGCAACTTGATTGTGTCTGAGGCATCGATCGGTCGAGATAAGGATTATACAAAATCAGACTCACTGACTTGAGTTTCTTATGTCCTCACAAGTCTTCCCTGGCAATATCAGCTGTCTTCACGAATGATACGGTTAGGTGCTGTCTATTGAATGGGTAAGTTGTGAAAAGCTGTGCGATTTGGAGTACGCTGACGACATCGTCTCCTTGTTAGAATGTATGAAGGATGCACAAAGAGCACAGATTAACAGGTTCTGTCTCTCCGTTCGGTATGTGCTTTGCACCTTCAAAGTTCAAAGTGATGCTGCGAGACTGGGTGTTGCCGAGTTCTGTTCTGAACGTAGACTGTCGGGAATTAGCCGAAGTTGACTACTTCTCCTACTTAGGTAGCTGCGTGACAAACGACGATGGCGCATCAAAGGAGATGACCACCCGCATTTTCAAGGCTCGATCGGCATACACAGGACTTAAACACCTGTGGCGACGACCAGATGTTTCACCGAAGTTGAAAAGAGGCGTATACTGCTCCACTGCTGGACGGTTGTGAGACGTTTAATTTGCGGGTAGGAGACACCCGTCGTTTAGGAATTTTCGACAATCGATGATTATGTAGTCTGGCTCAAGCGGGAAGGAAGGAACAGGTTAGTAACTTGGAAGAAATTCGTCGGATTTTTGGGAATGCATCGAACAAGAACTCACTATCACATCGAACCCAGCTCAATAGGCTCTGTTGGTTAGGACACATTTAGCGTACGTCCGACGGTCGCCTGCCGCAGCACGCTTGTTTGCAGTGGCTGTTGCAGACTGGAGAAAGCCACGTGGTGACCAGCAGATGAGGTGGAGACGAGGCATAAAGAAATACATGGAGCGATTTGGTCTCTCATCTTCCGGGTTGGAATACAAAAGACTCCATAATGGCATGAATGGAGACAATGAAGGCCATGGCTGCGAACCGACAGCAAAGGTGATCTGGCTATCACTTCTTTTCAGACCGGAATGCTTGAAATAGTATGTATGCACAATTGTACTGTGTACTTTGTGTGTTGACCCTAGAAGCTCGCTTTCTTTTCCCGTTCCTAAAAGTAAGTCCAATCCCTATCTTCCTCAAACATTCTCACTTACTCTGTACACATTATGAGATTGTTAGCGATCAGTGAAGTTCACTTTACTATATTACGCTGTACAATGATGATGATGATGATGATGATGCTGTTATTTTGGCAGTGTATACTAAGTAGTAACCGAAGATCACAGTGATAGGCCGTTATTCTAACCAATTAAATATGGTAACCCCTGAGTACCGATCTGTTATAATGCTTCTACTTGTACACATCAGGTGACATAGAAGCTCACCACTGTGGTTCGTTTGATCTACTGTAACCGGAATCCAGCCGATGGATTGTTGAAGTTTTCATTGAGAAGTCGATTTGGCAAACAAGCTCGTTTTCGGTGCCTCATTTACTAGCCAAATACAGCACTCTTTTATAGGTTACAAAATCATATAGTTCAAGGAAATAGAAAAGGCGCGTAAGTAATGTCTGTGTTTGTGTGCGTGTGTGTGCGTGTGTGTGGATAAATGGGATAATACAGTCAGGGTGTATGTGAGTTCGAATCATTCTGCAAATGTCATTAGTACTGTCGAATGAATCAAATGCATTTGACACTCATTTGATAACAGGCTTTATGTCATTCTAGCGTTTATGGCTGGCCATGGTAAATCCAGGGCTCTGACCGACTTTTTTTGAACGCACAAAGGGGGGTTGTTCAACCGAATCGCGATCGCTTCGGCTGTTGACAGTAAGCGGTGCTTGACCTGCTTCGATCTCACCCCGGTGATCGTGTAGATGGGCTTGACCGCTTCACTCATTCTGACGCGATGCTCAGTTTCGACCAAATGAGCCGTGATCGCTGTCCCCCCGGGTTTCGTCAATCCACGACTAAGCCAGCTGGGGTGGTGTTCTCGAATGCGTTCAGCCAAGCGGCGGGTGGTACGACCAATGTAAGTGGTTCCACAGGAACACACGAATTGGTAAATGCAAAATGAGGTCATTTCCACCGGTAGCTTGTCCTTCATCTGCAATGAGAGAACTGGTTTGGAAGTGTAAATGATGCGTAAATCAGCGGCATAGTAAGTATTTCTGACAGCTGTCTGGAGGCGCTTACTTATCATTTCAGATAATGTGTCGCCCTTAAATGGAATGGACACGTAAACCGGTTTCTTCTTAGCCGTCATCTCAGGTTGCACTTTCGTGGTAACCTTCATACATTGTTGAATGATCTTATCCGGATATCCATTTTCTATGAAAGTCTTCCTAATTTTTCTCAGCTCTTCCTCGCATGTATCAGGTGAGCATATTCGCCTTGTCCCGTTCAACATGCATCGAACCAATGCCTTCTTTCGCTGTACGGGTACAAAACTGTGATAATTTGTGTACTGTCCTGTCTAAGTCTGCTTTAGATGAATGCTACGTCGAAGGGACCAGTTTTCACGCCCGGAGAGTTAAACATCGAGGAACGCCAACCCTTCGGAAGATTCCATTTCTAGCGTGAATCCTATGTTTTTATGGGCTTTGTTAAATTGATCCAACAGAATAGTGGGACTCATTGAGGAATCGACAACACAGAAGATGTCATCTACATAGCGCCGATATAATACACATTCTTTTATATAGCCATCCAATACTTCAGTTTCCAATTTTGCCATAAACACATCGGCCAAAAGGGGACCTAAGGGAGATCCCATCGCAATCCCGTCCTTCTGGCCGTACGTCACTCCACTGAACTGGAATTGAACATTATACGTAAATACGTAGACTAGGTTGCGAAGGTCCCCGATGGGTAAACCAATATTTATACATCTGCGCTCAATCTGGTTGCATAGGTAGTCTATGGTCTCTCCAAGAGGTACGTTAGTGAATAGAGACGGCAAATCTAGAGAAAACATGTGCTTTCCTGAAACGTCCAGCGATTCAATAGCGTCCACAAATTCAAAGGTGTCCCTCAGGCTATAAGTTGCTAGTTCCCTTCTGACGGGCTCCAAGATTTCAGCTAGCCATTTCGCTATTCCGTGATAAGGTGATTCGTGCATGTCCAGTATGGGGCGCATAGGCAATCCTTGTTTGTGCAGTTTAGGTAGACCGTAGAGTCGCGGTATGTGCGTACCAACTGGTCTTATCCTTTCAAAAGTGCTGGAGCTTATTATCCCTGTCCTGTTTCAGTTTTCCAACGGTTTTGGACAATCCTTTCCCGATCGCGGCCGTTCTGTCTTTTTCTCCATCATTTTTAGTAAATTTAGTCGTGTCTTGTAACAACAGTTTCATTTTGTTCACATAATCGGTCCGGTCAAGAATGACAATCTGGTCGCAGAAGAATAAAATCTTTGTTTCTCTGAAGGTTGATTAAGCTTTCAAGATGCTCCTTAGACAGCAGTCTTCTACGCTCAGTCGGATGAGTTAGGTATTGATAACTTGTGGTGACCAGCTGTGTTTTCAACTTTTCTAGATTGATATCTGATGCGAGCAATAGATCTGAAAGTTGACTGTAAAGATTTTCCAATTGTAGCTCTAAATCCAATTGTCTAATGTTTCGATTGGGACAGCAAAAATTGGGTCCTAACGATAGAACTTCAATGGCTACCTTATCCAAACGCAAAGAAGAAGTGTTCATTGTTTGTGAAGTGATCCAAGCGATAACAAAGGCCCAAATCCCTGCCTTGGTTCGAATCCAACGGGTGCTGATCAAATTGAGGTGAGATGAGAGAAAGCATTATTACTATTATTGTGGTAATCTTGTGGAAGTAAATTATTTATGCTGACTCGTAAAAATCACATGGCTAACGGGAAAACGGATTATATATATATATATATCAGGAAAACAAATAAACGATGGTCGTGTGATCTTTATAGGGTGATAACATTACGTTCGGAAACAGTAATGGATAAGAGAGTGATAACATACAAACGGTTACTGATTCTCCGTTTACGGGAAGCGACAGATTCCGGTCTAACCCCGAGAGGAACAAGGAACAAAACAATAATACATTTTCGATTTCATCGGGAAACATCCATTCACTAAACTTTTAATATTGCATCTTATTTGTTTTTCACCCCCCCCCCTTAATGAATGTGCACTACAGAAGAACCAAAAATATGAGCTAATTGATATCTTTCAAGGATGAATGATGCCAGTCAGAGGCTATGTATGGGGTTTGAATACAGAATACAATAGGTTCATTTTGACTTATAAAATCCGGATATATTTTGCTGTATCTTATCAGATGCTTACTATAGATAATATGATATAGATCATTCATAATGTTTTGTTTATCATACTGAAAAATGTACTGGCCAGTGCGTCACAACAGGTGAAGAAAACATCTGTAGAATATGTTCATAGATTGTCACGTCCCGGTTTTCCTGGCCGAGGGACGGGGAGTAACCACCCGAAGTCTTTAGTTTGAAAGCCAGACCTGCAAGACAGCAGGACGGTGCTCAGAGTCCATTGTTCACTGGGGAGGGGGGGAGAGCAAGTGTTCAGTTCATCGGAGCATACACCCTTGGGAACAGAGTCAAACGTTCAAGGGGCCCAATACACATCTAAGGTGCTCAACTGAGCCAGTAAGCATGGTCAAAATCAGGAAGATATATGCGTGTTTCTTAAGTCTCCTCTTGGTAAGTGTTCAGTCAGAATTTTAGCCAAATTCCCTGGGTGAACTGTCAAGGGTTCACCGATCCGATTGTAACCGCGAATAGTGGCTTTTCGTCCCTTCATTTTAATTGGAAAACACCTCCGTCACGGGCGGGCAATGAGTAAGGCTTCCTCCGCACAGACTATTTGAGACGTTTGATCACCTGGAAGCATTTTTCAAAGTGTAAGAAAACACTTACCACGACCATACTGAGGCTTTCGGAGGCACAGATCATTGATCACATCGATAAGATTACCGAAAATAGGTTATAAATTGTCATGTGTTTTCCAAAGAAATCAGCAAGGTAACGAATAACTCTTTTCGCAGGCAAAAATTAGGTTCCCATTCTCTAAACGTCTCATCCGGGGATGCACGAAAAAGATGTTTAAAAAATTCAAAGCACTCAGCTTCGCCAGGTTGATGGCGTTGCCGCTGTAAGTCCACTATGACCCACAATTAATATAGTGAACCGCAATATAAGGCTCTCTCTATCGAACACGAACCCTAGAACAACTTCGCGTTTCTCGATTTATTGACCAGTACACGTTGAGATTATAGTGCGAGTCATTCTGTATACCATGGTCAAGCCAGCCCCCGACGTTGCACAAGCTTTGTATCACCGGGTTGCAAACATGGTTTGATGAGGATAGTATGCCATAAGGATCGCAGACTGAGCCCACATGACACACACACTGACGAACAAAATAGATCAACTGGACAATGCGTTTCAGTCCATTGGCTACCTAAAAGCGTTTGCGAAAGGATATTGCGCTCTATATGAGCCGAAAGAATTGTCCACGCATGTGCCTAATTGTAATGCTGTCTTCCAGTTTCCATTCAAGAGTGACAAATCAGTCGAGTTGGTTGCACTTCGCCTCAAATCGGCAGTTAAATAGTTACACAACGCCGCCGACTGATTGACCATGGCCTACCCCATGCATGCCCATATGTACCGCACACCACGTCACCCCCGCCACTCAAATAGCCGTAACAAGTTCATACCAAATTGTACCATCTTCATTCTTGCGAGGTCGTTTCACCTCGATAGACCATCGGGCATTGACAGTTTTCCCGTTCTGAAGAGTAGATACCATCAAATAACTTGACATTACCATGGAAAGTAACTGTAGATAGGTCACCCATTTATTGAGTATTGTTGGCAAACTGAGATCGTTTCACTTTCCACATCGGCAGGTTGAAATTATTGACTGTCATGACTGTCATCTCTTCCTTTGTTTTCTTACCTATTGCTCTCTATTGCTTTCGTACTCACGGTTTCCTTCAAAGCATTCGTTGTGGTCCAGCCGCATGTTCACTATTTCCTATGGGCTTTCTTATTATCAAACGGTGTGACCCACGAACTGACTGTGATGAGCGTTGATTCACAAAATCTTTCCTGATCACACATTCTCTTTTATCGGACTTATCAGCCGGTCGTTCTCATCCCTCGCTTGAGTCGAGTTTTTCGATTGTTCGCACAAAACTATGAAAAAGACAGTTCCTTATTTGGCCCGTATCCTTGCCGACAAAGGCAAAGTTACGAATAACTGATTTGCAAATGAACCATTCTTTAGCTTGAACGAACTCAGTCCTTTGTTTTTCACGTGTATTTCTCTGTGACAGCGCTACAGGTATTTTTTGCTGTTGTTCAACACAACTGTACGACGCATAGCTGCCTACAATAGTCTGCGTCCCATTCACGTATGGGTGCTTCGACGAACTGAGACAAACTGAACATGTCCCACGGTGAGTGGACACTTTAGACAACCAATCCGAAAAAAGTTACCAATCAACAACCAGCCAGCGACCAGCCTATTCCATCGTAAGGCTATGTGGTCCAGGCGGAACATCGGTTTGACCGAACCACCGCGTTCTCCTTTGTTCCTTCTGAAAAACATCGATTCAGATTTACTGTCGTTTGCTGATGCCATTACGATGACAGCTCAGTTTGTGTACCCCAAATGGAGAGTTATCCGTCGTAGCGACGGCTGCAAAAACTTATTCACGGTCATTTCACGATTGTTACATAATCTGCCGAAAGAACCGGAGGCGATACAGCGAAAAGGGGCATGAACAACTATGCTCCATCTTCAAGTCCGAGTAGGAGGAAAAGTTGTTCCAATTTCAACTGAATGCTAATTTCAAAGTGGGAATTCATCGATCAAATGAAGCGTGAACTGAAAAGCTAAGAAGCAATAGACAGCTGTTTCGACCTGGTTGGGTATCACCAGCAGTTCGAATCGATCGACCCAACTGGGAGTCGGGACCCCGGGACCTAAGCACAGGCAGAACGCAAGCATACTACGCACTCGGTCACCGGGCAGCTGATCAGGCGAATATCCTTTATTTCGCGTAAATAGAAAATGAAAAGCGTATCATTGTATGTTGAATAAAAGGAAGTAAAATGAAAAAAAATGAAAAGATAGCCTCACACAGAAATGAATGCTTTCGCTTACATTATCTTGAAGCAAGTAAATTGATTCTTAGAAAGCAGAAACCGAAGACTTTGAAGAAGGATTTGTAAAAAAACAGAAGACACATCATGAAAGTTTCGTTTTATTATTACGTGAGGAGTTTATCTCCTTTGTACTCTTAAAAGACAAAAAAAATAATAAATGCAATTTCAGAATGAGAACTGTGGTAAGATCCGGCCTGCAAAATACAGACACGGAAAAGAATAGTGGTATGCTTTCAAATTAACACCTATAGGATCTTTCTTCGATGACCTTGACCTCTTGATCTCCGGCTAAAACGCGTGTTTTGAATCGGTGTACCATGCACATGCTTAAACAATGGTTATTGATTACTTAAACTCTCGAAGAGACTGTTATCTGAAATGATTTCGCATAGCTGGACATCATCGCCCCCCCCCGAAAGCTATTTTCCCGTCTATTTTCAATATTTCGCCAACAGTCAAAATGGCAGTTGCTCACACAGTAAGTCTCAGTTTCCAATCGTAAACTGTCGGTAGATCAGACAGATTGTCACTCCGTGGGTATGGTTTCCACCTGTAGTGCATGCTCTTTAACTAGATTTCGACCGATTCATACACACATGAGAGTGATGGAGGAGGTGATTCTATTTCATAAGGGAAATTCGTCGTGTACAGAGTAAAGGAAAAGTGAACTAAAAATCTGGAAAGCACTGGACAGTTGTTTCGTGCAGTACGCGAATCTATCAAACAGGGGTCGCGAATCCGGGACCGCACAAGGAGAACGCAAGTATGCTACACACTCAGTCACCGGGCTGCTGATCAGACCGTTCCTCATTTGGAATATACACAATATAGCACAAACCATCTTTGCGAGCTTGTTACGGGCAACGGACTTTGCTCAGCTCTGCACTAGCCTTCAGGGTTATAACTCGGTTGGAAAATTTCACAACTTGACTAATTGTTACATGCCATATCGTGTAAATGTAAACTTTAAAACAGTTTGAGTAGCTGCTTGGTGGCCGGGTGGATAATGTGCTTGCGTTCTGCCTGCGAGGTACTGGATCATGATCTTCAAACGGGTCGATGGATTTGCGCAATGCACGGATGAGGCTATACCAGGTCGAAAAAGCTGCACACTGCTTCCTACACCTAATCCCATCAAGCTTTAGCCAAAACCCGCAATACTTTAGTCCATACTCGTAGTCCTTTCGCCTCAACACACAAACATAAGTCACCCCGTATTAGATAAACCAGATCAAAACATATCGGATTATTTTAAAGTAAACAGATGTTAAAAAAATTATTTTCTACGAACGTTGATGTTGCAAAGCTTGATTAAGAAATACGAAGATGTGGGGGTCGCGCGCTGTACCACATATTACTTGGAAAAGGTTTAACGGATGTGCCCGTATCTTCGAACCATTTGACACATCTCGTGTACAGTTTCAGTGTTTTCGTATAAAATGCGATACACCCCGGAGTAAAAATCTCCAGTGTAATTCAAGCGATACATTGTTTTGCATTTACAAGCCCTGAAATAAATCAACAGGTGTATGCTTACCGTTTCTTATTTCTACTTAAAGTGCACTCTGTTCTTGAGATGTGGATACAATAACAGGTCGAAGATAATAATAAACACTGTTCACAAAAGATCCCCTGTTAGAACACCATTTGCCAAAATCTATGGGCAAAACCTGTAGTAATTAGGCCTCGACCGTGGTGATTATGGCATAGGTTGCCGCGTTGATAAACTGATGAAGGGGTGTACTTTTACGAACGGTTTATCATCCTCAGCACGTTTGTATTGTTAGAACGGATCTGAACACAACCTGTCAGATCACGCAAGCATCCAAGTCAGGCCACACGCACGCTTGATACGCTCCAGACAAGCTGAGCCCGATTGGATCGACTGGATCGATCAATCGATATGCCAAGGTCACAATTTGACTTAGAGGTCCCGAGCAGTCTTCTCGTATACGTGATGGTGCTTTATATTGTTGCGTATCGAAATCTGACTGAACCAATCAATACACACTGACTGTGGTCTCAAACTGTGTTCTCTCTTCGCATTATCGTGTGGGGTTAAGCAGGAGCCGCTCGTGTCATTCGTACGGCTAGTCGAAACACAACATATATATAACCTTTTGATGATCATTTGATCATTTGTGAATGCAAATCAATGTACCGTTTGAGTCACTCTTCAGATATTTACTCCCAGGAATATTGCATGTGATACAGAAAAGCTAAAACTGTACACGAGATGTGTCAAATGATTTGACGATATGGGCAAATCGGTTAAACCTTCTCCAATAATCAAGTGGTGCAGCATGCAATCCCCCACAACTTCTTATTTCTTAGCCAAGCTTTGAAAATATCAACGTTCGTAGAAAATAATTTTTGTTTTCAAAATTCGTTAACTTTTTGATCTGACTCACCTACCGCCGCATGACTTACGTTTGTGTGTCAAGGCTAAAGAACCACGGGTCTTGACTAAAAGATAACGGGTTTTGGCTAAAGCTTGATGGGAAAAGGTGCAGTTTTTCCGCTCACGTCTGATTTGCACTGTACAAGACAGGTTTATGCATAATGAAATTAGAATTCTGTTATTGTTGTTGTTATAATGGGTAATTTACAAAGCTTATTCTATCCCATGGGATATGTACCTGATGGAATTGAATGGTAGAACAGTTGAGACAATGAGATCCCACAATATGACATTCACACACGAGTCTATTTTGGGACAATGAAGTCTTGTTCATCGTACTTTATTGAACCATGACTTGAACAAATCGATGGTCGCGGCACAAAACCACCCGGGGATAGCTACAGTTTAACCGATTCTTTTCGAAGAAAGAAATTGACCTTGAGGTAATCCGTACTCAATTGTATAAGCTACCCAAATGACCAATCTCCAAATGTCAGTTTCAAATACACCTTGACTAGGTGTTTGTTTTCCTTTTTCCTGTCTGAATCCAGAGTCTATCGAATTTTTTCCGGGTTTCAAGCGATTTTCTAAATACTGTTACTCTTCTCTGATTTCCAGTGATGAACTCTCATTGGCGCATTGATAGAAAGGTAAGGAATAGAGATCTCGGATCCACGACGTTCATCTTCAGTTGCAGTGACAGTTGTTCTATAAGTCGATGGTCACTGCTTGACATTTATTTATTTATTTTTATGTAGATTATTACACACCATAAATATCGATCATATAAATGTAAAAGAATAATATTTCACTCATACTTACCCAATAAACAGTTTTTGTTCATGGAAGATTCCCATAGGAATATTAAAAGATAAACAATATAACGAACACGCTTGCTTTCGTAACTTCCTCTTCAGGTATTTACAGTTATGTTTGCGTGTTTATATTTAATGTAAAAATAAATGTGGTTGGTCCAATGAGGTTAAATGTAAAAGTACAACAATTTCTGTCCGGTTTAATCGGAGCGAATGGACAAAATGCGGCAGAGAGCGCAGGGGATCAAGGTCACTTCTGGAAATTTCCAAGGCCATTTTTCACATGTTACTTGTCATGCCATGTTGCATCATCACGACAGGGTTGAGATGTCATGATTCGGTTCGTCACGTAGGTTTGAGCGGGGCCAAGGCAACTGGAGTGCGATAACCATTTTTTTCTGTTTGCACAGTGGTCGATTTAAGATGCCGTTGTCAAGTGACTTCACCGAATGTAATTCGACTTGTTTTGGGGCACTTTGTAGATGACTTTAAATGAATCGTTGTCTGTCTGTCTGGTGCCCGATATCGGCAAGGTGAACAACAGTCGCACCGGTTATTGTTGTTCTTTCATATTTAACCTCAATGAACCAATCAGATTTATTTTTATCTTACACATAAACACACCTAATTGTGAATGCCTGAATACAAAGTCACTAAAACAATCTATTTGATTATATTTTTTTCGTGTTCATCAATTGTTTCGCTTGAACAGAGCAGAATAAAGGTAGATATTCGTAGCCAATCAATACCAGAATTATTGCTTGAAAATCGGAAATTTCTGAGAAATGTTTACAATCCCGTTTTGGAATTTTTCTGGGATTTCTTCTGTGTTTCACTGTGCACAGCAGGAATGACAGCAGTGAAATGTGTCCTCTTTGTCCCAAAAGTATCGGTTCACTGTTTTCACTGACAATGTATCGTTTCATGAACCGACAGTTCGACCAGATCTGTAACACATTCCCCAATGTGGTCTGATCGGGGAAACGCTGTTTGAAATGATTCGTGGGAAATAACCTACGGGATAGTTTATTTTCAAGGAAAACTATATTCCTGTACGTGGTATGAATAAAAATTAATTATAGTGATTAACCATGAACTGGTAATAATTAGTAGAACTCGTGGTTCCAGGGATGAGACAGAGCAGCTCAATCCGTTCACTCGAAAGTGTCAGACTGCATCGAGCGAGAGAGAGAGAGAGTGAAAATGTGAAAGTGCAATTGTCATGACCACATCCGATTCGGGAAAGAGTGAA
>UZAN01042988.1:29714-44315 GCA_900618425.1 Echinostoma caproni
ATAGGATATCGAGGATTTTCTGCAGGCAGTTATCCGAAATGCGACGAGTTTGTATTTGGAACCGGTGCACGGGTGAGTGGAATTTGCATGCACACAGGTCAATGTGTTGTTGTTTTCGTGGTGGTGGTGGTGCTGGTGGAATTCGAACACGTTCTCCTTGGCGATAACTTGGACACCTTTATCGTTTGATCATTATCGCCCAGTTCGGCTACTCCATTGCCCATTTCCTACCGAGGTTGATCACTACCTCGTTCGATAATTAACAAGGAAAGGAAAAGTATTTAAAATGTTTGATCAACTTAGATATTGTTGTCCACAAATGCAACAGATTTTCGTTTGTCACAGCATGGTTGACTGGTGAAAAGTGTGTTGACAAACAAGAAATAAGGCCGAGGTCAAACGTCATCAAATGTCCTGTCCGGTTTGCTCCGTACCGTACAAAATGTAGGCTTCATCCTGTAGTGAATTCAACTCTCACTGAGACTTCTGCCATTTTCACGGTCAGATATTACATGCGAGAGCCTCAATTTCATTCAAACAGCGAACTTGGTAACAAATTGTTATCTCTATCGTGTTTGCCGCTGGATAAAATAACATCGCAGGTTGTATATGACTCGTCAAGAACCGTTGGTATGACGTTTCTCTCGAAATGTAGATATGCTGTTCCATTAGCATCAGAGATCGGATCAAGCTACACGAGAGGAAGTTGAGTTTCTGTCATCTTGGATCATTCATACAGCTTCTTAGGGGCAAGCACATATTTACTTAATGTCTGCTATCGGCATACATTCGACCACTCACAGAGTACGCTATCCAGGCATTGATTCTGTGGCTACAACGCGTTTGCAAAATGCTGGAGGGTGCATAAAGGACGGCCATCAAAATGGTCAGGGGGTTGAATCGCTATTCGTACGCAGAGAGAGAGAGAGAGGGAAGTCACTGGGAGACATGATTATGGTATACCAAATAATGCAAAACCCAAGCCATCCGTGTCACTCGCTTCGGAAATTATCACCCAATGTTCATCTTAGAGGACATCCATTCAAACTAGTGATCTCAAAATGCCGCTTGGAATGTCGCCGTCAGTTATTCGCAATCAGACTGTGTTCGATCGGAAACTGTCCCCCACCTTACATCGTCTGTGTGCACGAAGCATTGAATTTTTCAAACGGAGACTCGATGAAACTTTAACGTACCTTATATTCCAACATCAGTGAAGCTGCATGCAGCAATGGAAGAAGCACGTATCACGTGACATTTTACACAAGGAATGATACCACTTTCCTCGAACCACAACATATACCTATGGGACGAGAAAAGCATGAGGTTGTAAGTTACACCCATAATAAAACATCGAAAATTGAACTTTGGGCATACATTGTTTAATTTCACTTGCGATAAAGTGGTGGAATGGATTTAGAATATGCGATAATGTGGGATATTTTTTATCATGAACTGTAAGCAAATAATCAAAGGAGGTGATCAAAGAATTACACTTAGCAATTATCAAGACGTTTGGATATGGAAGCGGTCTGACCGCCAACTTGGATTAACTCGTTGCAAACATCTGTGGACTCAATTCGATTTGCGTAGATTCGGTTCCGCGATGATCTCCGCTTAAATTACATTTGTTTCACATCACGTGTTACTGAATGGATTGAGAGAGAGAGTTTTGTCCGTAATTGAGAAATTGGGGTTCGTGGAAGGTCAATTCCCCCAAGCGTACATGACAACGATTAACTTTGGCCTAACTAATTTTTGGAAAGCAAGCAATCACCCAGTTGTTGCATACGGTTTACAAAATATCGATTACCTTCTTTTCCGTCAGCTCAAGAATGCTAGAGTGGAAGCGCATTCTGGTCAGGCATCTAATCTTCGAGTGGACAGCAAAGTCCAAGGCATGGCAGACAAACACTAAAGTGAAGTTGAAACACAGGCTTGATCAGGCAACCGGGAACCCGAGGGCAAAAGCAAATTACGATTATAATTTTCATTTAACTGACAGTCACTCGTGACTAGCGGTGTGGGATAATTGCTTGGAACCGAATATCCTTCGGACTCCAACTTCACACATATTCATTATTTCGTGCAGTCAATCATACCCTCAGAAGCACCAGACTCCAGTTTCGTCCTGATTGTAGCTCATTAGTAGTGCATATCCACCATCCCGCATGGAAAGGGTATGTGTTGCCACTGTGCCAACGAGCTCATGCCACGGGTATGAACAGAACTGCCAATTCATGTTTGTTTAAGTGTCCTCTTCCGAGACAGTCAGTCAGTTCAGTTTGGGAGAGAGACACAATTGATCATCTGTTACGTCCAAACGAAAGCCTCCCACCAAATCACGTCGGCTGTGCAGGTTACCAGTTAACTGTACAGAGGTATGGTTAGTATTTCACAATTCACTCAAAATTACTTGTGAGTAGTCGTTCATGAATTGCTAGCGGTATGACGTGGGAGGTTGTGTAAATGAAATGCATTTTACAAGGGCAAAGCTGATTGTAATATTAGTCAATGGTACTTTGCAATCAATAGCCTACTTTATCAAACTGTTGACGGGGAAAACGACAATCATCTGTCTCGGACAAGTCGTCGAACTATCGGGGCGTTTAATTAAAAAAACCTCGCCCGTTCTTTGTGTTACTGTGCCGTGTGTTGTGCGTTGTGATTAGCAATCATGTCCTCATTTCACGGTAGTTATCTCACTGACTATATAAAAATGACTTTGACTGCAGTATGTGCACGTGTACAGACGCAGCGAAATGACCATGATGACATTGTGCAAGCCCCATGTTTCTGACTTCTCCTATTCGAATTTTGTGACGGGGAAACATTGCTTCCTAAAAAAAAGAACGCAAGACATTCAACCCTGAGTTGTGAGTTGTGAGAAGAATACACTTTCTAGAATATTTTCAATTGAATCGAAGTAAAATCATTTACTGTATTCTGTTTTCCTCACAACAAAATTGACTTTTCAAATTTCACGGATGATGTGAACTGCCATTTACTGGGGAGATAGTTACGTCAAAACACGTGTGCAATACAGAAACTGCTCCCAATTTGTATGAACGTTCTGAGCAAGAACAGAATGGAAAATTGTATCCAGAGATACTTCCAAACAAATACTGTTTTGAAAAATTAATTATTTGGTCTGAATTGAACGCAAGTTTTTTGCGCGCTTGTGTTGTGAATACAAGCAAGTTCCCGAGGCAGGTTTTGCATGTCATAATTGCATATCGGTTTTGATGTGTAAAGAGAATTTTTTTCGAACTCTGTCTACTAATTCAAACTTCTCTACTCTATTCGAACACCATTGGAATTGATGCAAACAAAGCCTGGGTTATGAGGATAAACATTTGCGGTGGTTCGAAAGTTACAAACCTATGAATAAGAAATTCCCGGAATATCTTGACAGAATATTGAAAATCTGTTCTCGCAGATCGGGTGAACTGAATGCCATTGCGCCTGTTCGCTGAGGTTGGCAATTTGTTTGCAAACGAGGTGGCAGTCCCTGTCACTTCACAAGCACTGATGATATCACCTCGGCTGGTGATGAAATGTTTGTAAACAAATTGCCAATTGGTCGGGGCGAACAGGCGAAATGGAATTCCCGGAATACATCAGCAACACAGATTGACTGCATCGATGATACCATAAATGCGGAACTGTCATTCATTCGTGATGTTCGCCGACAAAAGGGCATTCGAGAACGTTTTATGAATAACGTTTTGCGAAATAACCGTCCGAGGGAAAGACTTCCAAGTGCAGAGAAGAAACCGGCACACATTTCTCTTCCATTCAAAGGGGAGACAATCGTGGAGTTGTTTCACCATAAACTGAAATCTGTTTTGTAGTATACATTCCACGCGGTAAAATTATTTGTCCCGTTTTGATCCAGACCGATTCTGTGTTCTCAAATCAAAACCAAGATTCCGGCTTCTACAGTCTCTTTTTGTGTGTGTAAGCCTGTTTACATGTTCCTGTGGAGTGATATCTATCGGCCGCACGAGCAGGCGCCCGTCTACTAGAGCTCGGGAACATCATCCGGACTGGCTGAACAAGGATTTGATTACAAGTCCGATCACACAGTGAGTGTGACTGAAGCATTTCGGCCCGTCTGCTGCGTTCGGGGTCGCAGATCAAAGTCGATTGAAAATTGCATCCTAGCCGTTGGAATTCGTGTACATAATCCCGGATGGATCAAGACCCGGGTTGGAACACACGCGCACACGCACGCACGCACGCACACATACCCACACACACAGTTGACGGTAACACGCGTTTGCGCCTACAGGGTGTCCAAGTCCACAGTCCAACTCATCTCAAACGAACCCCACCTAGGGGAATATGCATTTCGATCGGGATTCAGATCGCAATTCGGAGAAGATATTACTTAAGAAATCGTGAGTCATGGTCAAATAGGATATTCGTATAGGAATGTTTGGATTAGCTGTGAAGAGATGAAACCAAAATGCAATTTGGCAACTGACGGTACAGATAATAGAAGAACCCGTTGAACCCTCTGTGTGTGTGTGTGCAGTTTTGTAGTTTGAAAAGTTTAAGGTGTATGTGCACAAATGTGTGTATGGAGTGAGTGGTTGGGTGATCGATTGACTGAGTCATTGTTCTTCACTGGCGCTTCGGATTGCTTAAACACGGGGGATTTCTATCCATCAGATGAAGTAAAATGAGAGTTCCATATTAGCCGACTGAATCCGAGTGATTCTCGAATCATTTAAAGGAAAAGCTGTCCTGAGTTAGGCCAGTTGTTTCGATTACTTCTACGCTGCGGTAGTGACTGAGACAATCGTTTCCGTCGGTGAACAGTAGCATGATGCTACACAACTTATTTCCCGGAAAATGTTCGCTGTTGATGTTATCTTCGTTCATTTTTCTGCCAAGGACAAATAACTCTCTCTCTGCCTGCACAATTCAGGCTACCATCGTTCTATAGAAATCGCTTCTGGCAATCCGGAGCAACCGAGAGTTTTGGGTGATTAGGACACTTTTAAATGCTGCGGTCACTTTCATTTAATGCCCAATCTCTAATAAGTGACGAGCGATCTAAGACGTTGATGTTTGTTAACCCACACAGGGATGTGTTCGGCTACTTTTGTCTAAGCTGCCACTGGTACTGATCGAGCACCCACAGACAAATTGGTACAACTAATGGGATTTGACAGACCGCAAAAGGGGTCGCTTTACTAGAGGAATCGGTATTTTGTCACATGTGTAGACGAGAACTGGTGGTGTTCTAACAAATCACTCACGTCATCACACTGAAATAGTAGTTATAGAAAAATCGTACATTTCGGTATGGACATCGATCGCTTTTGCTTTAGACGTGTAATGCTATATTTTTTCACAAACCAGATCAGGTAACCATTGTCATGGAGAGTGCTATTCAGTTTTAGTATTTCATCTGCGAGGAATTTCAGGTGTACAAATGTTTCTCGCATGGTCATAAAGTGTCCTCACTAGGGCATCGTTTGTGACGGATGGAGGGGAAACTGTAGAAATGCAGATATGGACTTATCCATGTGTATTTTCTATGAACAGATCGACCAAGGCTTCCGTCGGTCCTCCGTTGCAGTTTCATATCCAGAAGGATAAGATACGATTTTGGTCATGTTCGAACGAGTACTATTCAGGCTTTGCAATAAATCCAAATCTTCTATCTTTGAATCTATGCAAGCAGAAAGAGTGGTTTTGTAACTGTAGACGTGCCTTGGTAGAAACATGGACGAGTTTCATGCCAGTGACTCGTCCAGATCAGCTGTGACTTGTTAGTTTTTACTATTTTGTTCGATAGTAGTAGTGTGCACCGGAAGAGATACAGCAAACTTTTTTTCCGTAAGCAAATTGTCCAAAAGTGGACTGCTGGGTTCTCTGTTGACAAATACCTTACAACCTTATTTAATATACTACATGCGATTTTTTTTCAATTTCTTCTATACGATCAGTATACCAGATTTCAAAATACCTTACCGCCACTAATGAAGTCTGGAATTAACAGGTGTTGATCAAACTCGTGCAACATTACTCTCATTTTGGAAATACATTTCAGTCTGCAATATCATACTTGTATATTGATGACTATGGGTAAAGTGTATTTATTCCTGACTTTATCTCCCACTTCTGTGCGCTTAGTTCTCTCCTATCACCGTTTGAATTTGTGTGACCTTGAGTGTTGCGATTACATTTGTAATAGTTTGAAAGTTATATCGATGAGATTTCGAAAGCATTTTACACAAAGCAACATGAGAATTCATTCTTTTTAACAAATGATTCCTGTTCCATGATAGTGTTTATTAAGTTGAACAAACGTATTCTTGATTGTTCATTCAATTAGTGCACAGTAAATAAGCAAAATTAATAAAAATACTCTAGCTCAACTAGATTAATAAATTATTTGGCTATAAACTACTCACGCGTTATTTACAATACTGAAAAACAAAATATTCTCCAATAAACACAAAAGTTGATCTTCAAAAGTTGACCTTGAGCTGTGCGGCTCGTTGAATAAGCGTCGTGTAGTAGAAAACCTTTAGACTTAAATAAATATCATTTTTCACAATAATACAGTTTCTGAAGGGGTCAGGTTTAAAGTTAAATTCATTCAATTACCACGCAGCAGTCGGGATTTCAATTTAATCGAAAAATCGCAGGGATAAGTCAGCTGCCTCCACGATACTCATCAGTGGTTCCGTGTGGTAGTCAACTTGGTGAACTTCATAAGAAAGTGATTGTCTGCAATGCTCAAAAATGAAGAAAGACAAATAGAACATAGACGAAATGAAAAAACGAGCGCACCGGTCCTCGACCGAACCGAGTTCAAATCAAACATATTGTTTCCATTCAATCTACTTAATTTGCTAAAGAGAGACGTTTTATGCATCCATCCATCCATCCATACGCACGGTTAAATCCTACGTTCAAATCATTTTTCACCCAGATCGCGCAATATTCCTAACGGGACGTAACTATAAAATTAGTGTACGGTGTGCATCAATACAATTTCATCATTGATGCAGTCGAATGGATGGATACTAGGAGTGACTCATAAACCTGTCAGGAGGAAGCAAGCGAATAAATCATAATAACGCGATGCGTTAAACACTCGTCAATCATGTGATTAGTCCAGGTTCGAACTGATAAACTGACCGCACCACGAGGCAATTCATCGCCCATATCCGTAGGAAGGTTGGAATAATACACTACGGCCTCTCAAGAGTAGAGCTTATTATACCCGGGCTTTTAAGTGGTACTACATGAGAGCGAATCGGATTTGGGGATGCGTGGACGAACCGTGATCCTCACGAAATAGGAAAAGGTTTATTGGTGATTAGTACGACCGTATTGGACAGCACAAAACGGGAGTGAGGGGTGCGCGAAAGAAGTGAAACAAATACAGTTCATCTTCTGCTATGTCGCACATCAACGGGACTTGGAAAAAGTGGGTAACTACCAGGAACTGCAACATAACATGTTAGTCAGTAGTGTATGCTATTAGGTAGTATGAAAAAAAACTGATTGGGAGTTGTGTGACAAAATAAACCGAATCGATGAACAGTAAGGTGATTCCGTTACTTTTTCTCATCTTTTTAAATTATATAATTTTTATTTACGACAGAATTTAAGTATACCGTCCTGCGTATTCTTTATTTATCAAAGATATTGAAATGTTTGATGATGGCCTCAGAATGGTACACTGCATGCAATATTCAGCTCTTGTTCAGTATCAAGTGTCTAGTTATCCGGAAGCTACCTACCCCTTACTGGGAACCTTTTAGTAACCAAATCACTGTATTTTAGTTCCAGACATTAATATATTCCTTTGCAGCGTTAGGCTACACGGCGTTCACCTTAAGGTACCATAACATCAGTATTAACCCATTCGATAAAAATAAGAATGAACCAGATTGAATGCAGTGAGACAAAATATCGCATTCCATCGAGATTGCGTCTGTTAATGCAAGTGAAATATCTGTTACGGGGGACATTGATTCCTTTCTCACACTTCAAACTGATTGTTCGCTGTGCAATCAATCCACTCATAATTTTCTGGTGAAAACTGTGTAGTTTTAGCTATGCAGACAACTATTCGTTCGTTCGCTTTTCGTGTTGCCAGTGTATACTCGAATACATTGATACATCCCGTTATGACCAGTGTCGGTAAAGACAAGTGGCGGATGAAGTGCAACACGTGATTCACATGTTAGAAGTGGACTGGTCAAACATTTCTGAATGGATTGGTTGAGAACACTCGAAAGTTGAGCTGCGAAACAGAATGTCTGACAAGGGGGAGAACAAAAGAACGCGCGGGAATAATTTGTGAGCTTAGAAAAGAAACATGAGACCGAACTATTTGCGAGCACAACCGGGGAATGTCATCAATTCTATTTGATATAACACAGGAGTAAAGTTAATAATTCGTGATTATTGTCGACTCCATGTGTGGTCTTCCAGTTTGAGGTGAAGAACGTTTATTGTATGATTGCATTTCTGTGACTCACCATAAAAATTCTGAAACCAATGGTAACAGAGAGAACCCAAACAAGAGGTTCACTTAAGATCCATAAAGCCACCGGTGCCCCACTCAGACTAATCTCATTCTTACAGAGTTCAACATATCACAAGGTGGCTCAANCAATTGTTGGTTGACAAATAAGATTATATTAGAAAAATTTCTCATGCCTGATTGTATATGCTGACAAACGTCATGCCCCAGGAAACAGTGCCGTTTCTATGACTATTCATTCTCCTATTCCCATTTAGTTACGTAACAAATTTTATCATAGTTGGAACTGGCAACATATTTGTTGAATTTAAAGAAAAAGAAAATCGACGCTGTAGCAATGGGTAATTCTGTGGAAACTGACATTAGCGGATGTGTTTCCCAGGATTGGTGGAAAGACAATTGCAGAATAGTACTTCCTGGAAGGTTCGTTTTGTACAAACATTATGTCGATGGTAGTTTCACTTCTACTGATCCTGATTTTCTGAATATTATTGTTACAATTTTTTAATATCATTTCACAAGGTGAAGGATTGTGATTGTTTGAATATTTTGAATATAAAACATAAGGAGGTGATCACAGATGGGACCTTACAATAAATGATCCATCTACCTACCGAAAGACCAGATGAAGTGAACAATGCTTACAAGCAACGGAAATGAACTGAACAGCTTTGGAATAACAACATTGCGTGCCAGATTTCGATCTGAGAAGTTAGGGCAGAACCGCAAAAACGAAGTGGATACCTTTATGACTGATCTAGTTTGCTTGGTATTCTAGGTGATACTTTTCGCCACGATTACATTTGACGTGATAGCCACTTGATAATGATGATTCCGTGATCGCTTTTGTACCGCAGTTTTGGTGTCCTTGTGATCTTTCTCATTTCAAGATCTCTTGTTTCATGATGGATAAAACAGTTGGTCTAATGGGGCAACATAAGTTAAATATTCCAGGGAGAACGAGAAAAATAAAAGGTTACTTATTTGATAAATCCTAAAAATGTGTGATTTGAAACGTTTTCTCAACAGAGCAGTAAGTTTGTGTAGAAAAAAAATCTCCTCTTCACAACACCCCAGATCTACGGATGCGGTGGGCTGGGGCGAGGTGAAAAGGAACATTACTAATGAAGAAAAAAAAACGCGGACTGTTCGTTCAAAAACCAAACTGTTGGGAAATTTCGAAATACTTTTCCGCACAAACCACTCCTCATAGTTGACAAGGAGAAAGAAAATGGGACAAATCAAGACCGATTGAAGCATGCCTGGATTGTTGAATACAATTGCTAACATTGGAAGTGAAGAAGGCACCAACCCCTGTTGAGTTGTAAGAGAAAGAGCAAATTCGTACACGAGAAAAAAATCCCAAAGCTGTAATACAGATGAAGGCATAATGCTATTGTAATGCTCACGACAGATTATGGTGGTTGATAAAGTCCTGCGTTACTACAGATTGATGAAGTTAGCCATTTTCCAAATAACTAGATGTTATTGTCACCAAGATTGGAAAACAATAGCTATGTTTCCAACGAAACTGGTCTTTCAAATCAGATGGTATTGGTTCTTGATTCAGTCAGTAGACACAATTCTACCTCGGAATGACATAGATAGCTTGCGAGACGGTTATCTGTATTGACCTTTTAAACGTATAGATATTTTCTCCGAGGACAGGAGTCAAAGAATACGATAAAGGTAAATGATCAGATCGCTAAAAATTTGGCAGAAAACCTCCTGAAATGAGGTTTTTCTAAACTTTGAAGCATTCAGTCCCCTTTCTTTATCCATTTCATCAAAACAGAAAGAAGACAAATGTTGCGAAATGTTAACATCTCATTTATTCTTCTAGATCACTGACTTAAAACAAACAGACACCTATATGGCACATGGGGAACGTGTACAAGCATACATAGGTTATCAAATATGAAAGTAGTAGATCAATTCTATACGGTAGACATTCTTGATGAACACTGAAACAATTTTACAACAGTTTAATCCAGTCCGTCCACACCTCTCCGTAACTCAGGAAATTGAAATTGAAACAAAAAGTTATCTTTTTGCTAAACATAAACGTTCAGGGGCGAATGAACAGCGCATTAAAACGCTCAGTTTAGCGGAATGCGACATGCAACAGACAATACCAACANTTCTACATGGCCAACGAACATGGGCTTGTGAGAACCCCCATTTGTTCTCCAGATTCACCAAAGAAACAAGAGGGTTTCCTAAGGAGAACACTAGTACACAATGGTTATCCACAAAGGTTTATAGATATTCACAGTAGACCATTCCCAAAAGGTAACCCATCCCAAAATGTCAGTAAAAAGACCATCTACATCACGTTTGCGTTCAAAAGTGACCACATTTACACCGATGTGCGCCACAAGTTGTGGTTAACTCTAGAGCGTACATTTCCGACTATCAAGTCAGACTCATCGCCTCCACTAGTGGAATTGATTTGGACAAACGTACATATGGCTGGCAAACCAGTTCTGTCTCTCACACTGTATACCAGTTCACCAAAGTGGTTGGCAAAATTGATGACAAAACCGATAATTAATGGTCAAGTGATCATCTATTGCCAAAACTCTCACGAACAGAAGACATACAGTTGACCCCCATTTGTCTTTCGAATCACGTGGCTGCAGCGCTGAGCGTTTAGCAGTTGGTAAAGCAATGTTTAGTCGATTACATCACCGGACCTTATACGCACAAAAGATTTTGATGCAGTTAGTACACCTACCGTGTGAAGTTTACCTTATATTTCTATATTTAGCAATCTGTGTATGCTTGTATATGTTCCCCGTGTGCTATATATGCGGGCTAGGTTGTTTTAAGTCACCGATCGAGAAGATTAAACGAAATATTATCATCACGCGATATTTGTTGTTGTTTTTCAAGTTATAAATGACATCTGTGATTGGAGCATTGTTGAAGTTTAGCTTTTGAAAAACTTTGCAGCGCTTCTGATGAACTCATGTAACCAACCAGTCATTAGCATTCCTAAGTACTATGTAAATGGATTCAGAAAGTGCGGTTCTGCTGTATTTGTACCACTCTGAACTGCGGAGAACACAAATCACGGAACTGAAACCAGTTGGATGCAATTCTGCTAAAATCATTTACGAGGTCAGCACAGATCATCAAGACCCGACTGGATCGATCGTTACGCACCAAGTGAAGAGCATAACTGACGTTTCATACGTGCGATCCCGCGATCGGGTGAGCTACGTCCTAATTCGAAAGTTTCCTTTTGAAAGTTTCACGAATCTATGGAAAAACGCGCAGTAGTTCAGATCAAATATTTTGAGTGACCAACGGATTGACCCAAACATGGGATGTATAAAATCCTTCACAGTCGTTTGTTCTGTCCCGTTCTGTAATCCAACTGATGCAACTGTTTCATGCTAACCAGAAGTATAATAACCAGTGGATCGATCGCGAGTCCGGATTTCAAAGGGTTAGATATGAAGGGGGAAAAGCTGCCGAGCGCCGAAAACCCTTTCCAAATCAAAAGGAACACCGTAGGATGTCGCCCACTAGGTTACCTTTGGATCATTCCAGTATCCTATAGATTCATACTGTAACACCTAAGGATGAACAATTAAATTCAGCAGTCCACCAATCACGTGTGACTCTTACATCGTTTTTATCAGGGTTGATAGACATCGTGCCATTCGCACAACCTTCAGAGAATCAACTAATTAGAGGCCATTGGGCTTAGGGTATTGACTTCACTGTCGGATATGCGTGCCAAAATTTAAGAAAAACCGAAATTTATTCTGCGTTGGGAAATGGATTAGTGTGGATATAAAAAAACGTTTGTGCACAATTGAAAAGTCTGATTAAAACCGCACAGAAATGTGCAGCGTTTAGGAAATATTGAGACAAACTCAGAAGTTCGAGCTAAGCAAGATTAGCTACATTGAAACAACTTCAAGTCATTCTACCAGTCGTCTCTTCACACGAATCCCATACTATCCATTCAGGAGAAATTGGTTTCTCTACAAACAGATACTGTAGCGACATTGCGGAAGCTAAAGCGCGTAAGAGAAGCAAGCCTCCGGACCCTTGACCAAAAACCGATCCCAAAGAACACCGGACCTCTGTGCAAACAGAATATGCCCTATGCAGATGGATCAATAATTTCTGTCATGTCGCAGCACATCTGTACAAAATAACTTGTGTCAGAAATCTCCCGTGAGTCAATCATCTGTGCAATTGTCGGTTCAATTTATATGTGACGAATAATGGTATGACATGATTGGAAACATTCTGCTATCCTCGAATTTAGTGTATCTTTGCTCACGCACCCAAATCATGCATGATATCGCTTGTACAGCCTCATAATGTCTAAGTGAAGATCCCTGTTGGCTGTCATATTGTTTTCACTTTCCATTCGTCACCCACAATCAAGTCGGTTCTGATATGTCCCCGTCACATAGAACCCCGTGCTGCCCAACCCGGCCCGACCCCGGTATCTATTTCACTTAACTACACAGTACACACACTCAGTGTTTGAACTCATCTCGCATCATTCACGTACCATGCAATTTTTACATGCAGTGACTTTGGTTCATTCGAAGTGATCACTCTTCCTATGGGAGAACTTGTTTTCCCGTCACAAGTTTGAATAGAGAAGTCAGTTTGCGCAATGTATTCATCGTCGTTTCCTTGCTGCATTTCTCAATCTCTCTCTATCTACACATACAGGTGCTGCAGTCAAAACGACTTTTTGCAACCAGTGAAATAACAACTGTGTGACGAAGAGAAGGTCGCCAATCAGAGTAGACAAGGCGACAAAGAAGCACAACGGTAGGGGCCAAGCAACAAGGTAAATTTAATGTCACTTATCATTCACGTTGCGTGTATCGATCGGTTTTGGGAGCATAAAATGCCTAAAACTTCGGCAAATTTCAGTAACTCAGTGTTTGCATGAGAGTCGAAGAAGATTTGATTCAATTTCATAGGGAGACTTCCTCTTGTATAGAGCAAATGAATCGTGAACTGAAGAGCTCGGAAGCACTGGGCAGCTGTTTCAACCTGGTTGGATCTCATCAGTAGTACGAGTCCATCGCGCACCCGGGACCTCACAGGCAGAACGCAAGCATGCTACCGACTCGGCCACCGGGCAGCTGATCATACCGTTTTTCATTGTCCATTTACACCATATAGCACAACCCATCTCTGTGAGCTTGTTGCGGGCATCCCGACTCGCTCACCTCAGCACTAGCCCCCATATGGGTTATGACTTGGTGGGAAAATTTCACAACCTGATCACTTGTCACAAGACCACATTCAACCAGGTCAAAACAGCTATCTAATGCTTCCTAGCTTTTCAGTTCACGCTTAATTTGCTCTATACAGAACGAACTTCCCGTGTTTGTTGTGTTGTAGATGACCTGGAGTGTGTTGGCTAGATTGACACTGCTAGAATAAGTGTCGATGACGTAACGGTTTCAATTTTTTCGTCTAATAAAATGCAAAGGAAATGTTTGTGGTGACCGACAAAGAGCACCGGGAGGGCTGTTTCGTCCTGTTTGGGACTCAACAGCCATACGTACTTTTTGTGTCCCTGTCAGGACTCGAACCGCAAACATTCGAGTTGGGACTTCAAACCCTTGCGCCTGAACTACATGGTCGACGGTGGTCACCTTGTGCGAATGGCTCAATCAAGAGTGCCTGGTGCCTCTGGACAATCGAATGGGATAAGCCAAGCTTGATACTCTAAATCGTCGCCCATGGCTTTATTTAGCTGCATCGGGTTGTGCTCGGCCATTCGGTGACGTAACAGGCTCTCTGACATGCCTATGCAGACGAATGAGCATCCACACCTGAATTGGAAACACAATTCCAACAAATGAAGATGATTTGGGCTAATTTGCTCCAACTTTAGTGGTTTTAGCAAATCAATAGCGGCGAATGACAAGCACAAGAATAAAACTCCTTACTGACCGAAGCACACACACACATCAGAGGACTAAAGCAATTGAAACTTAATCGAAATATTCTAATGTGACTCCCCGATAAGATTTCCGGTGTAGTAGGAGTGGATAAATCACACTGCAAAGAACAGATCATGCATA
>UZAN01042989.1:1377-23127 GCA_900618425.1 Echinostoma caproni
ATCGCGGTGCATGCCGATGCGCGGGTGCGTGCGCGCGCGTGCACACACACATACGCTCTCACAAAAATAATAATCCAAAAACATTGTAATTAGGGATAAATCAAACGAGCCGGAAAATGACTAGATAATGATGAAACTTACGTTCAAAACTCTGAATGCGGGAACCAATGTGGCAGTTTTGGTCTTTGCATCCAGTGAACAGATTTCTAAGAATATTACATTCAAACGGTATTAAAATGAAAGAAAACAGAGCAGACGCGAGCCACAGCTACCATCTTGTGGTGTTTTCCCGTCACTTAAAATTGGTATCTGCCAAAGGACTGTTCTAACCGTTCAGCAGTGTCTACCGAATGACAGAAAATTTACTTCAACGAGAAAGGAAAGCAACCAATTGAGCAAATAGTTTGTGAAATCAGAGCCAACCGGTTGTAGGTATGTTTGTTGTTTTTGAGGGGCGAAACAAGAAGATCAGAGCCATTTCCGGGAATGTGTTTAAAATTTGCTTGTCTTACCAATGTGCTAGTCGGCGTCCAATCCAAACCACATCACATCCCGATCGAACAGAAAGATATCAGGTTTGATGTTTGAGGAAGATTGGTCTTTAAAAACCAGATTAATTTCGGAGTTTTTAATTCACCGCGTTTGTGGTATGCGCTCAGATTAGTTGGTGATTATGCTTTTAGCCTCGTCCATAATCAACTAGCCTATTTGTGACTTTTCTACAATATGATATACGATAAGTCATCCACAGGAAGCGATCACGTTCACTTTCATTTTGTCTAATTGATTACCAACTTTTTCTCGCATTTCAAGCTGGTTATTTTTTAGAGACAAAGAACAGTGAATCATTATTGATTCACGATTTTACGATACGTGTTCCGCTCATCAACCCCGGGAGTTTGTTCCATCTTGCCCGACCACCATTCGACAACTGTATTGCTTGGAGAGTTGTTTACCCCATGTGACTGACCGTTCCTGTCTGCGTGAGAATCAGCTGCTCTAGAAAATAGCATTCAAAACAAACGTTTTTATCAACATTTAGTAAAAATAAGTGCAAGGTACCTGGATGAATTACATCCAACTACGTCTGTCGCGCCCGCGAGAGAGATGTATCTTTCGGAAATCCGATGTGGTACAGATCCCGCTAGAGGTAATTTTAGGAAGCGCCCGTTGGAGAAATTTATGGCACAGGTTTGATTGTAACAGTTCGATCCATTGTAGGCGAATACAATTGAAGTCAATATGATAATCGTTCTCAATAAAGGACTATAATTGATACACGATTTTGATTAAAAAGACAGAAAATTCATCATTCTCTCACAAAATTGTGATCAATCTCTTCTGGCTCATTGTTTAACGCGTGTTCCGCTTCTGAATACGTGAACAATAGGGATTACATTCACATTCAGTTGCCTCGGGTTGATGCGTTCCCCGGCTAAATTAAAAAGAATGTATATTACTTTAATTTACTCACTCCATTTCCCCTTCAAATCAACCAAAGCACAATCGCGATTAATCTCGGGGAAAAAATCAATCAAATCCTTGGACATGATGAAGAGAAGGCAGGAAATCAGAGCAAAATAACTCTCAGAAAGAATGATTGTGAACAGGAGGACCAAGTTCCTTATTTCTATTGTAATGAAACAATACAAAAGCAGACGGAAAACCTTTGAATTCATTCTCTGCAGTTATTTAATATGATTTTTAGCAGTTCGTATGATTTTCCCGGCAAAACGTGTTTACACATGAAATAACTCAGCCGTCTTCACGTATGTGTACTTGTTTGGGGGTTAGTTTCCCATAGCTTCATCTCTACAGCAGCCGTACCACTGTGTGGGATTTTAAATCGATATCTGGTCATTAGGTGCTACTTTTTGTTGAAAAAGCAATTTTCACGATTGATTGGTAATTCATTCAGTTTACTATATGAGATGGACGCTCCATCTTCTGTGTCAGAGTATGTTTGAAGCGAAAAAAAAGCTGATACCGTCGATTCAATCAGATCCATTCCCTACCTGATCTTCGGCGGACATACAGTGATCCTGACAGAATCGCTGTTATCTGGAGGTCGAATGCAACAAACCTTATCCACCCTGAAATAAAACCAACCACATATGCTTAATTTGACTCCTCTCGTTGTTGGATTTCTGTTATTCAACGCACTACTTGACTTTAGTTCCTGGAAGACGCTTCCATTTGCATAAACTTGCACAAACAGCCTGGTCAACAGCTTTTCAGTGGGAATTGCATCACGAATGTGAACGATTCGGTTAACCATCCTGATTGTTCGGTAGTATACCCAACCAAGTGGCACCAACATAACCTGTCTGCATAATGAAGGTATCTTGCGGAGAAAGCATGAATGTCACTGACCCAGTGGAGCATGATGGGGAATCAAGTCGGTCAACTTTCTGATGCACACATGAGCAGCTGTATACCGTTCGTCGCAAACCTACTGGTTATGTGTAAATACTGCCAACCGGGTTCCGACGGTTGAAAGAAAGCTTTCGTGGTCACATACCATGTCGGGGTTCTCTCGATATGCAATATGTTTCACACAAAATCTCCCATCGCTTCATTTGGCCCTTCATCTGACGTATGTTCTGGCCCAGTGAATTCCATCTAGAAAACCGCACAGATAATCCTGAGTACTGATTGTCGGATTCAATATCGTGCGTAAACTGCGGTATATTTAACTTGCTGTAAAAGGCTCACGTTAATAATTCACTGCATGGAATTCCGCAACCTTCAGATGCTCGTTCGTTTGTTCACCCTGTCCAATATATTTCTTTGAGCTGCGATTTTCAATAAATGTGTGACGGTCCTGATCTTTTAGAATTGCCATATATCATTCTTTGCTCTGGAGGTAGCATGGGAATGCCACCTAGACTCCTGTGTGGCTCGTTGATGGAAGTATGTCCCCGGGTTCCAAGTTATATGACCACATGGTCTGAACGAAATTCACCTTTGTCCATAATGAAAGTTCACAAATTCATTGAACAGATTGTGTCGATTTCGTTCGTCAACTCGTCATTTTGAATACCGGTGGCTCGATTACATATTACGGCTAATCTTGCGAGACACTAGTAATGTATGCATAACTCATTCCACATTCACAAAATGAGAATTGGTGTTCAGTAAAATTTGAGAAAACAAAAGTGCTGCTGAGTAGTGAAGCAAATGGGATTAGAAACCGAACAGATTGATGGAACATGATTTAGGAGCACCACATTTCATAGATAATTCAAAGACGGTGATGCGCGAAAACATTTTGTGTGCTAAATCACTCATACCTCCTTCTGTTGGAACATCTCGGGCTATAACATAGCATATAGCAAAAATAAGGCACGAGTTGGGACCTATTTCGGCGGGTGGTTGGTTGATCGGCAATTTCGTTTGATCATGATGTACTCCTTTCTCTCTTGCGCGCGCGTGCGCGCGCAAAAGAGAGAAGGAAAGTGAACGATTTCCTTTGCGAATTTTGCTGCTGTTGTTGTTGTTTTTGTTGTTATTGTGATCATCGACCATCTAGCAATGACGTATGACCGTCGAACGGGGAGAGCTCTTTGACATGAACCGTATAACATGCCCGGTTATTCGATGGTACGATTATGTCCCCGGACAAGCATATCTTAAGCTTACTACGTGTGAGAAAACAATTTGGGTAGTACTAAAACAAACAGACTTTTGCGTAATGTTATACTCGTTTTTTATCTCTCTCAACACAGTAATTCACTCACCACACACCTACGGTATAAAACTCCGCGTTATTGACGCTCAACGGAACCAATATGAAAACTGCTATATGTATATACCGTAGGTAGGATCCATGCAAGTTGGATGTGCATTGATGATCCCCACTCCCTTGAGCAGGGCCTATCCCCGCAAAATTCACACAGATTATTCGATTTGCTAGTTCATCTATTGTATTTTACCCAAATCTGTTTTTAATTTTACCGGAATATGGAATCAATAGAAATACTACACAAGGTCAACCAAGTGACAATAATCGTGTCACGGAAACTCGTCTCTCTCTCTCTCTTGTGGCATTTTATCATTTCACATGTCATTCGATGAATAAGCAGTGTCCACAGCCGCAAGACATGTTGTTTTGCTAAAGCGAGTATTTGGCAAGTTTGAACCAATGATGTTCCCACGTTTACCTCGAAAATCTCCAGTATGGTAGGGGGTGGGTGCCTAGGATTACGACTGGTAACCCTTCCTTGCAGCTAGCGAAATGCTAACATACGACAAAGCATCTCAAATAGCTTCTGCTCAGGAAGCCCTACCTATCGCCTTCTCGTGGAGCAGGTGTTCTCCCACCAAAATGAGAGGACGAATAGCCGACACCCGCGGCTATAACCGGGTTCACCTAGGGTAGTTGGCCAAAAAAGGTGGTGTCAAACCAACTAAGAGGAGGCGTACGAACCGCACACGATTTCCCGGTTGTGGAGATTGTGGTCACCGGTTCAATTGGGCATCGAGTTCTATTGGGCACCTTGGACGTTTGACCCCGTTCAAAGGGAATATGTTCCGCTTAACTGGACACTGCGCGTGGAACGTTTTCCTTTTTATGAAGGTTATTACAGTCGCGATTTGTTTGCACAGAGTTTAAACTCAGACGTGTGGTATATATATATATATATTATCAGTCTGCATTCGACTCCATATGGAGTATGCAGTTTAGTCGTGTAATCCACGACTGCAGCGCACTCGGAAGATTCTGAAACCTCCATAAATGATGACCACCAAAATGGTTCAGGGATTGCATTCCAAGACCCATGGGAAAGAATTAAATCATTGCGATTGTACTCCACATAGTACTGCCGAATTCGAACAGACTTTTATTCGGTATGTCCTATAATGCTGAACTCTAATCATACACGTCTTTCAATGTTTGCCTTGTATCCCAACACTCATCCAAATTTACGTTGGGAAATTTCTGAATCGAATTCCAGCGTCATTCAACCCCCCCTCGAAGTGTGGATTATTTGGGATTCTCCACCTACCTCCCTCTCCCCACGCCTTTTGTACGACTACAACAGATTGCTTCATGCACAAACTGAATGAAACATTGAAGTCCTAAATTTCGAAATCCGTAGCACTGCACGCAACCAGGATAATTTGTGACATTCCTCATTTTCCATGAACCGTAAATCGATTTAGTTGTGCTAAACCTGATGGGACCATGAAAGCAACCGCTTGTGTGTATTTTCCATGGTATAACTTTGAATTTGACTTTGATAAATTAGTATATTTGCTAGTTATGGAAAACTAACCTCGTCGCAAATCTGTAGTTCATTCCATATGTACTTCCTGTCCGACCAATCATAAAAGAAAATTTTTGGCGAGATATTTCTGTTGCACACAATTTATCCATTGCGTTCTACTGTCCCCTGTGAATGGTGGAATCAGTTATGCAATAAAAAATACTGCNATACTGCGAGTGACGGTCGGGCTGGGGGTGTGGAGCGATTCCGACAATTCACACAAATTGAACGCGTATTATGGTGAATTTCAAACGAATGGGATCGATGCACACAAGGGGTCAGTGAACCAACCAATTCTGCTGCCCGAAATTGCACGGGTGAGATCCGAAATCGTGGGTACATTTTTTGGTCTAATTTAATCAACCGATTTACAACCTGGTTCTTTTAGGAAGTCTATCGTCAAAGAATCGTAGTTACCAAAACTTTGAACAAACGATTGTCCCCCCTTCCCTGTTTGAACCCTCTTGCATAACTGAATTGATGGGGTCGGTAACATGTTTATCATCACTGCTACTGGATACCGAGTAAACAAAAACCAGTAGGTAGTAGTCTGCTTTGGAATAGCTATAGAAAAGTGCTGCAGTTGTTGTCTGATCTATTTGACTGATAATCAATCTTCTGACGAAGGCGCTTTAACAAGATGAGTCAATCAGAATGCAAGATACATGTGGTAAAACCGTTTTAGGTCTTATATGGAAATATGTGGTCCAGTGAGCTGATCCACGTATTAAAACAATGCTAGCCTGTTTGAGAAGGAAAACACTTAGTCGAAATACTTGTTACCATGGGAAAATTAGTTTTCACACATTACGTATGTGGTTCCGAGCTCTGAATACCGCTGACTTTAAGCATGCCGTAATCTAACTGGGCCTATTATAGGTTAGATTTCCGCGGGAATAAAGGAATTGCAACCTCTGACAAAAATTGCATTGTTCATTGAGTACAAGCGTATCATTTCCAAAGGGGCCAAATTAACAGGAGGAGCATTTTCATTCTCTCTTACTGATCTCTGCTAAAAAAACTAGATATCTTAGTTAAGATTATCATTCAAAAAAACTACTTGGGGAAAATATGCACCGGTGGGAAGAAATGAACAGCATTGATAATGATTTTATCCTGACAGGTTCAAATTTGGCAGTCCAGTGGAAATTATTATTAAATATTCCGTGTACGGAGCAAATGAAGAATAAAATGAAGAGGTGCCAGATGCTGGGAAAATGTTTTACCGTGGTCTTGTCGCATCAGCTATACAAATCCATCGGATCCACCAAAACTGGGCGTCGAACCTAGACCTCTTCTACAATATGACAGTTATCTTGTGGCATAACAAAACACCACTCATGCCGGTTAGGTTGAAGTGATTCCTAATCAATCACAAAGACAATATTTGCTGTTTTGATAAACACTGGCTGTTATTTGAGATGGTGAATTTTTGACGGGGACAGAAAAGTACGCACTGCTGACGAATCCCAACCAGGAAGAGACAGCTCTCCGATGCTCCTTGTTGGTTATCAGAAGCATTTCCATTGAACTGGTTGTCATCTTCACCCAAGTGAACCACAGAAGTTCGTTTATCTTGTTCCACCACGAACGGGTTGTTTTAAGCTAAAATGCGCACATCAGCCACAAATGAACTCTGCACTCATCGGCATTTGATTCAGGCGGTTCATCTCCCTAGTTTTCATGTCTCAAACTTTTTACTACACAGACGCAATAAAATTGGAAACGTATCACATGATCAGGTTGATAAAACAGCAACATACCAGTAGCACAGGACTGATTACATGAAATGCTCATTCACACATTGGGTGATCTGGACGGCGGTGGTGGTGGTCGAGTGGTAAGGTTGTCAAAGTAATCACCTGGTTCTGTTCTCAGTTCGAACCGCCTGCTGCCACTACCCATCTTCTCATTAGCAGCAATTCTCCAGTCTGCCTTTTATAGCCTCCACCTCCTTCCTGAACATTTATTGTACATTATACTTATTAGTAAACAAAAAAGAATTGAAACATCTGAGAAAAACAACAACTCATCATTCCAAAATTTCTATCATCAAAATTAAACTCGATTGGTATGATGTTATGTTCTTGAAAATTGGTTGTGTGCATTCAAGCAAAGAATTTTTCTTCAAAATTATTGCATGCTGTCAAGGAGCGCCAAGCATCACGGAACTTTATTTTATTCGGGCGCCTTGAACGTAACATGCGTTTCGCGTCTCCTGAAATGATTGAGCAATGATGTATCATTACGTTTCATAAAACTGTTCTGTTTGAATTTTTATGCCGTACTGTGTAACCATCTTTAAGAATGTGAGTTACAACAATTTATGAAGCGAACAACGACGGACCAGCTAAATCTAGATTGACTGCAATTTTTCGTAATTTGAAGATTATAAAGTAGGCAGCGTAAATACCGAATCATAGTCGGAAATGGGGTTCGATCACTAGCATCTCATGCATTCCTAATTATTTTTTGTATGATAGCAAACTGAATCATGAAGAATGTGTAGATTGAAATCTATCTATCAATGCCAACATGTTTATGGAGAGTATCACTGCACCAGATTTGTTATTTTGTATGCACTACTACTCATTATTCCTTGTGAAAGTTTATTTACACAATTATTTTTAATTTATTTTCTTGAACAAATCACTATGCATTTAGTTAATTAATTTTAACTGAGGGGATCCGTTCAATCAAAGGGCTGTCGTATCTTATTAAGAAATCGGGAAACGAAAGCTGTATTGGTGTGTTTGAACGTAAGAGCTACGGGGTGAAAATTCGATGACTGTAACCATTTGACTATCAACGTTCAAAAAACAGTGCTGCAGGTTACTCAGCAATGCAATTTTACCTATATCCATTCAGTCAGAGTGAGAATTTTACTATCTTTTCAATATACCATTTTAGGACTACTGTTTCCCATGGATGCAAAAGAGATTTGCTTTGAGCGAACATATTGTCTCGTAAATTTCGACTCTATGGAATGGGATTAGAAAGGCTCCGAGAGTGTATTCATTGAAACTTTCAATACTATTGACTTTGGTGGAAATTATGTTTCAAGAGCCGTTCTAGGAGTTACTGGACCTTAACTCTAGGTGACATACAATTGATTTCAAACACAGTTACAACAATTATAATCCTCGAATGTTTTATGCTGGCTCGATGAGCAAAATGAAGCTTAATTTGCAGTCGACTCATTATAAGAAACATGGAAGATGGAAGAAAACGTCAAATTGATTTCACAATTAGCTAAACCGATCGATTGGACAAACTTGTAAATGTTGAAAATTACAAATGTGGTATTTGAATTCATAGATTGTTGCACTGAATGAAGTCAGCCACGGATTACATCACCTAATATTACAAGCCTTTCGTTGAGATTTTGAATACTTGGTGTGAGTTAAAGAATTCTCAGGATGTTAGATCCTGATTATATGCACTGTTATGTGAATACAATTTATATTTGCATTGTAATAAAACTTTGGTGCATGATCCGGAAACGTTATTCAATGGTTTATGAGCTTAACATCGCTTCGGAAAAATCTTCGTCATCCTTCTTTTTAAATCGCTGCCGATTGATACTCTTTAACTACCTTTGTCAATTTTAAACTCGTTTGACCCAAAATAACACTGAATTATATATCTATAACTTCATGTTGAGTTGGCTGACAGTAGAGGACCATTCATAAGTAAAAAAAATACACCTTGTGATCCACCTTCGCACGAACCGGCTTCTCATCACATCCCAAAATCTCACTCCAAGCCCCAACTGTAAAATATGTTGACCATGTCTGTGTTTGATCCACTGCTTTTTCTTTGGCCATTTCAAATCGTATTCAAGGCCAAACCCCGTTTTACCATGTGCAAGCGCTCCTAGAATTCACCCTGAGACTACTCGCTTATCGTCATACGATTGGTCTCTTGCAGCTTTATATTTGTGCACTTTGGACTTGAGTGATTGTAGATTTTTATCACTATTGCCATCTTAAAATTACGCTTGTCCACTAGATCCTGTTAGAAGCTTTATGCCTTTGTGGCAACTCAACTGGAACTGTTCAATCACTGCACTCAAATCTGTTTCTTTTTTGTCTCTCTCCAAAAACTGCGGTATTCTGCAACGTTGCGTAAGTCAGTTCCCCTGCATTGCTTTCAACCTGTGTTTATTGAGGCTCAAAAAATATTCCTCCTTCCCTTTCCAACTGTACAAACTACTAGTCTCTTTGATAATTTGGTCTACTCTTTTGCTTTATATTCTACTTTTCAAGTAACAAAACAAATAACACATCTTGGCGTTTCGTGGATGTTCAAACCTGTCCCCTAACACGTTCCATGAAACCTTGATTGAAAAAAGATTTCTCTCTTGAAAAGATTACAGATGGTTGCTTTTCGGAATCGGTAGGTTTATTTATTTTTCCACAAAAGTGATCGGTAATTTCCTCTGTCTGGCACATGTCCTCTGTTCAGATTCCAGGTTGAACCCATTGTGAAGGAAAACCAGAAGTTTGAAGATGCAAAACTCTTTTCGAACGATTCATGATCCTGCCGGTACATATCAAATTAGGCTTGGTCGTTTGGGAGAGGGTACGCTAGATAGGGAGAGGTATACCCCTGTACGTCTGTGTTTCGGTCTAATGGATTGTGATTGGAGTGTTGATGATGCTACTGTTGTTGATCTATTCGGGGTCAAGGTAAACAGAAAGCTTGAAGCAGTCCCTCTTGTGAGAAAAAGCAAATGCCTATCGCCTCAGTGGTGGCCAGTATTTTTAATTGCACTGTCTAGGAGGGGTTGAGGTGCTAAAGATAGATAAATATTAACATGGATTCTGCTGGCCTTTATTCATTAACTGATCAATAATGGCGTTTTCTGTGCTTTATGTGCCCCTTTATATTGATCATAGTAAGCAGTGTTTTTATATCCACCTAGAGTGAAAATGCGTCCGCACTAGCAAAACACTTTATTCGAAAAACAATTGTTCCAGCTCGGGGTTTTGTTCTAGTATATCTTCTCTTCTTGAAATCAATGCAGCATTAATTGCGTAACGATTGCTTTCTCTTTTCCCAATGTAATTGCCGTCGACAAAATGGACAGTAACTGTCAAATTTGGAGACTTCCTAGTCTAATTCGCCGCAAGATTATCTGGAAGATTGTTTACTTATTTTCAGAAGGCTGCGCAAGTAGGCTGATCAAACAGTTTCACAGAACAATCAGGGAATATGAATTCGTTTGTCCGATTACAAAACTATGCTATGTGCAACTGCAGAACTTTCCTGTTTATCAATGGGTTTAGGATGCTAAAAAGTGATCTATTGTAGACATTGCTCACTCTATCAAACACCGGCTGTGGACGCTATTCGGTGCAAATCTGGACCAGTTGTTTGGCACGTATTCACTCCATCTTTTTGTTTAAACAGGCGACAATTGATCATGTGCGCGGTTCTGATCCACATTGCGTGATATCAAGAACATGTCAAGGACATGTTTAACCGTAACCTCACCAAAATTCTCCTGTGTCTTTGATTCCCATTCACTCTACACTTAATTCTGTTCTTCAAGCCGCATATACTCTCCTTATTCTCTATGTAATAAAAGTTAAAACATTGCACGAGTATCCTACCCTTTTTCATTTATATATTATTGCATTATTCGGAGAGGATAAAGTAAAGGACGAACGTACCTCTGACCATTTCATTTCCTATTCCCCACCGCAAGGATAAAACTTCTCCCAGTAAAGAAATTTGAGAACACAGAATTAGGAAAAATGAGGCACATCAAGCCACCTTAGCAGGATTTCGTTTTACGAGGAGTTTCGTTTGAAAGACGAACAGGAAAATGATCACATGTTAGATGAAGCAAGCAATATACTTTTCAGTGATCCTTTTTTTTTGGGGGGGGGGAAACGTCATTTGTATATGTGCGTAATATGTTCTGTGTCATATTGCTTCATGATTATGTGTCTCCTATGCTATCAACTACTTGATTGAAGCAGAAGGGACGCAGGTGAAATAGTGTTCATGGAATGTACATGCATTCCGTTCAAATTGTCCAGTCACGGTTTCTTTCTCTTTAAACAGATCAGGGATGTTTCCCACCTAGACAGCCCCCTCCATTCACCTTATTAGACACGCACGCACGCACGCACGCATGCGTACACATATTAGCCCACAGAACCACATCCACCAGCAGTCCATGAACTGTGTAAAATCTACCTTTTGGCGAGAAAACAATTATGGAGTGGAGAGAAAATAGAGAACAAGAAACACGGAAAGTTGTGATTCGAACAAACAGCCGGAGATTCGGTCCGGCACAGATTCCATAGTTCTTCAAACATACGCATAAAAACCGTAACTGCTGTCAGATACGTTTTTTTTTGTATGTCCGAGGGTTATCAGCTCGTCAGCGCGGTTTGATGATCGTGCTAGGGAAAACAAGGAATCCGCGGATTATTCTGTTTTAAGGCGCATACCAATTACACATCTGGACTCCCAATTCTTCTCAGTCTATCATGGAAGCAAAAACCTGTTTAGATTTCTCAAGTTAGAAGGTCTTAGGTATTTTTGAAACGCGTTTTCTGAAATTTATGCACACAAACTGCACTAAAGTGGGACGTTTTGAAGAAGTAGTTGATTGTGATCGGTTTTGTAAATCAAGCGTAAATCGTGCAAACCACGATAATTAGGAGAGGGTTTTTTCCAGAGCAAATTCTACTCGTATGGAAACCGATAAGCCCAAAGACTGGTGTAACAGATCGATCTGGTAGATCAGCCGTGTTTTCACCTGAGTTGATTGCGCTCATCGTGCGAGTGGGACAACAATCAATTCAAGTTTCTGGGTCAACGTTTCCCACAAAGCTCTCTGATACTAAGAGTTTATTGTTATTATTGCTATTGTTGCTGTTGTTGCTTTGCGGCTGGCAGATTTTCACAGATGAAGACAGAGAGGTTTCGATACAGTCAAAAACATGGTATTGGTGTCGGTTGACAATTCGTTCAATCCACACAATTAACGTAAATTCGAGAAATATTGGAGTCCATTTTAAAAATAAGCAGAAACAGGCGGAGCGCAATCAAGCGCATGTTTTCAGGGCTATATCGACGTTGGTTTCAGGGTTGCTCGTGGAGGCCAGGAATCTATCGAAGAATTAAAATACGATGGTATTGTTATGTTCCTAACCATATACAAGAAAGGGAACAACGTATATAGTTTTGAACGTTCTTCGAATCGCGATAATCATGACCAATCTGCTTTGTTCCTAAAATCGACAATAACATTAAAAAGTTTGACCACAAAGCGCTTTAATTTTGACATGACACTCATATACTTGTTCTCTATCGTCTATGTATTATTTTTTTGGCCAAACCATAATAGTACTTCCATCTTGTGCAGCACTCAACAGTGAAACAAAGGCTTAACATAGTAAATAGAACTTGTTTGAACTATACATCCGAAATGATAATATACTGTTTTCTGTATATTTTATAAATAGGTTAGAAACAAACGGATTTTAAAAGACCTTCGTTATGATGGTGTCATTTTTATGGATTCAGTTGAAACAAATGCCGACGAATTCATCCAGATGCTGATGGGTGTATCCAGTTTCATTTCCCCCTGTTTGCGGATGTTACACGTAGGGTTTAGCTACCTGTAGCGATAAAAGGCAAAACGTGAACTGTAAAATAATAATATGAACATGTCTGGAAAATAAATTTAATTATGGCTACCAAAACACACTTTTACAAAGTTTTTCCGATACACGTGTTGGAAATGCTTTCACTGATGACATGAAAATAATGTTGCACCCAAATCCGGCAAAAATGCAATTGTATACTGGGTATCGTAAAAAATAAGTCAACTAACTTGGAATACGTTTAGTGTATCAACCATCTTTATTCACATGTACCGGGTGTTTCAGCAGTTTAGCAACGCAATGATAATAATTTAGCTATCTTTCGGTTGCAATTTATGCCATTTTGAGGACAGCAAATATGTTTCTATTTCTAACCTGATTTGTAACCACTCACCATGTCTTCAGTGAATTTACTCTCCCCGGAATCGATCCGGTTGGTAGATACAAAACTCCCACCTTTTTAATATTTGTTCAAAGTTAAAGTGGCTGGTTGTTTGCTTCAGGGAATTGTGACGCTTGAACGCTTTGCACATCTGCCGAACCGTCCGACTTGAGGTATTCAAGTCCACTGTTACAAAAGCCTTGAAGAATGTGATGCGTTACTCTTGACCGAAAATGTTACACCAAATTGATCTATCCTCATTCGGCCAGTGGTTGGACGTTTCACGCAGTTAATGAATATCGCAAGTAATGAGCATATGCAATGAGATGTTTTCACTTCGTAGCATAAGTTTTTACACGAGCGATATATTTCATGGAAGGAACTCGTCGTGTGTAGAGCAAATGAACTGTAAGACTGGGAAGCACTGGACAGTTACTTTGACCTGGTTTGTTTTCAGTCATGCAGTGCGTAAATTCATTGACCCAACTATGGATCGCAAACCCGGGAACTCACATGTAGAACCCACTCGACCACCGGAGCCGATAAGACTGATTTTCGTTTTCTATTCACAGGGTATAGCAAGAACCCATCTTTGCGAGCTTATTGTGGGCCATGTACCTCGTTCACTTTAGTTATGAAGAACTTTGTTGTGAATACCTTGTAATCGATCGTCAAAATCCCATCCTGCGAATCAGTTTGAAATGAAAACTTGGTGTTTCAGAAAAAGCTGCTGCATCCCACTAGCGATGTCTCAGCAGGTAATTGAACCAGAGCCCGAAGAAGCCGAATTGTTTTCTGCCATATCTGAAGTTTTTCTTCTTCAACGAGCACAAAGGGAACTTGAACCGAAAGCAAAGCAAATATTAATCTGACTTGATACTGTTCCAGATCAATTCCATGCTATTCCAAGTCCCAGGACGTAGGTTGGGCTTTCTTGTGAGAGAATTGAGTAAACAGATCGTCGCGATCTTTAGGTTTAACTTCTCTTCTGCTCATTTGTTAAAGTATCAAATATCTCGTACCGATGCAGCCTTCGAATAATGACGACCGAGATTCTACCGGCCGGGTCAAATTCTAACTGTATGGAGTACATTGCTTTTGTGCCGCAAAATAAAAACCAATATTTTTTCAGTTAGAAATTTCCACAGATGATATCCACACCAGTGTAACTTCTACTTGAAATATGTCAACTAGAGTCGGTGGTGAAGAACATTTCAACGAATCCCATGGCTCGTGTGAAACCGGGTATAGGCCTTATAAACAGGAATTTTGCGGTTGATAGACAACGTCCTTCGAATCACCGCGGCGTGTATGGAGTACCGGGACTAGCTAATGTTTATTTACGTTACAGCAGGAGAGCGATAAAAGGCGTTGAGTGAAGTACCACAATAAACTGGAAAGATCGAAAGCGACAGTGTAAGTTTTGACGCGAAAGTCTTCATTAGATGGATTGTAGTGAAACTGTGATCTCTGGCAACTGTCAGAAATTGACCGAATTCAATTCACACAGCCGGACTATGGATTTTGGCCTTATTCGAATTTCAGTTCATGGTTTTGTATAATAAGTCGATGCAACTGTTAATCATCCGCTTTTTAGTGTCTCGCTCCGAAGACCGCATTGAGCACTCATTGTGTCGTTTGCAACTAGAAATCCAAGTTATGTGGGCATATATAGTGCACATTGTAAATATTTATCTCCTCTTTTCATTATCCGATAGATTGTTCTTGTCCCAAAGCCGTTTTTATTTCCTGCTTGGTTGTGTTAATTCCTTATATAGTGCGGTGGCAAATGTGAATTAATGACACTCTCTGGTGGAACGATATGTGTCGATGTGAATCATAAAAAGTCATCATTTATGAATAGCTCACTACCAGACTCGTTTTGATCCACCTTTGTGACTTTCCAGCTTCAGGCTAATTGTAAATGACGAAATTCTTCCTGTAATCCCGGTGTTGGAAAAAGACAGACATGAATCACACTATTGACCACTGACTCACTTCAGTTGGCGCTTATTTTGACGGACTGAAGACACGTACCCTTTTCCAAACCAATTCAGACGCACCAATTGCCTGGGGGCCACCCCGTTTTTTCTCTGTGATTTATTCATTGAGTTTAAGAAAACGATTATTTGATCACTTGATTTATCATCGGTCGGTCTTCTTAGACAATATTTGCATTTCCTGTTCCCATCTCACAGAGGAACGTCTTCATTCTCCAGATACTTTTCCCATAACTTTATTGAGTTTTCATCGATTTTTCGCTAAGTATCATCTGTGGTGACTGCAATCTCATCAGCATCACATTCTTGACTATTCGTGTTTTGGCAAAAATAGTGAGCTTCGCAACAAGGCTAAATGCTCGTTTGGAGATGGTTTGTCAATAACGCCAGCCGTTTTTCTATGTCTGTCCGCTCCTCTTCGGGGTCTTTCAAATAGGCCCTTGTTAAAGTTTTCCCAGTAGTGTAAAGCAATGACAACACTGAAAGGGGGGAAGGTCAATGCAACCCAGATAATGCGGAGAAACTCAGTGTGATGGTTTCCCAGATAAACGTTCGTGTGTTTTACAATCCTAACACTTCCATCTAATGTCATCACTAAACAGTATCCAAAGCTTTGCTATGACTTATGCTACCCTTGCAAGATGAAATACGTTCGCTATGACCGCATATCGTTTCCTCATTTGTAAGTCAAATAAAGAAAAGCACCTATAGACACAGAGATTCTCGGAAAGTGAAACTCGTATCACTTGGCATCAAAGGTGAGAAAATGTCGACTGAACTGCGTATATACTCGTAAACTCAGGCACAATAAAGCCTGCCGAGAAAATAGGAACAGTATCAAGGAATTGAGTGATCAATCTTTAATTGTGTCTGGAACAAAAATATACGTTACGGAGCCAAATATAATATTCAATAAATGAATCACTAACAAAGAGACGAGATCATTCATCAACAGCGCAAACATCGACCTCAGAAATGGTCGGTGGTGACCAAGTGGTTAGATCACCAACTAGCGGCCTGGGTGTCTCGGGTTCAAACCACTCCGCCCGTCTTCCCCATATCTGTATTTTCCCCAGGCAGCCTATATATGACCGCAGCCCTCTTCCTGAAAGTTGACTGTAAATTTGCATATTAAGTAAATAGAAAAAAGAAGTAAAAATACATTTGTTTTTTAATTTTTTTAATGCAGAACCCTTCACTACTGAACAAGTGTATGTTCTGAAGACGTTTCTGATTCTCAGTCACAATTAATCACCCGGTCCCAACAGATTGGAGGTTACTATCTCTAAGCAGAGCTCTCACACACTTTCATCAGTGCTTCGAACACGGGACTACACCTGACTTGGGAAGTCTGCATTTATCACACCAGTGACTAGGGAAGGAATCTCTGAATTCCGTCCCATTGCATGCACGTCTATTGAGTTGAAGCTTATTGAGAAGTTACTCTTTCAAATAATATCATCTTAGCTGAATGTGCAGGACCCTAACCAATTTGTGTGAAGTCACTCTCACTCCACACTAAATGCCGTAGCTTCTTAGGTCTACTAAAAGTGTTTCAACACCCGATGGAACTAAGAATGTTTCTCGGATAGCAGCGACGTCTTCTGTAGAGAGTTTTAAATTGTTAAATATTTTGTCCTTCAGAGGGGTATCACATACCACAACTGCGGTACTCACGACCTATTTCGCAAATCGATCACAGTTCACATGTAACCCTGGTCGTTACTCTTCTCCCTTAATTTCTACACTAGATGTATTACAGCGTGTCATTTTGTCCCTAGTTTTCATATACTCATACGCATATGTTTGCTTTTCGAAACTCCCTGTTTATTAAATACGCACACGATTTTCTGGTTAGAATCGCCCACCCTGATGCATCTATAATTTCTACCCTCCACCTTGATCTTCCTAGATTTGCTGAATGGTCCACTGTACATAACTTAAGTCGTAATCTATCCAAATGTGTAGACATGCATTCCTCACTTCTCATAGGTAAGCCTTATGCAAATCGCTTAGAATTATGTCTCAAGATAAACATACATTATGATATCATTACCCAACCCATAAATTTGAGGTAATCTGCCGAAATACACGGATCATGTCACGATCAGAATCACCCACCCTGATCCATCTGTCATCCCCATCCTCCAACCCGGACCTACTAACCTTGCTGAGTGATCCGCTGCACATAACTGAACTCGCGATCCCTCTAAATGCGTAGACACATACGTGATGATAATACAATCTAACCCCGAATTGTCAGATATCTCGATGTGTTAATCGGCCGAAATTCATGCTCATCTGACCAAGTTATATCTGTATATAAAAAGTCAGGAAATTATCACTTTATGTCTTACACCTGGAATCTTTATCCTTCCGGTACTTCTTGATCTGCCGTTTTCTTCCTGTTTGCACTTTACCCCGTTGGCTTTACAAATCTGTTGCAATTTTGTCAGAAAAGCATGAAATGACTTCCCGGATTCTCGGCACCTTTACCTGAAAGTAGTCGAATTCTTCGTCAGTTATGTGTGGATCTTCTTCCATTCTTTTTCTTTTTTTTCATTTTACTTCCTTTTGATTGAATATACAAAGATACAATTTTCAGGAAGGGGGAAGCAGCCAATCAGAGGACTGCCATACAACACACAAATGGGGAAAGTCAGGCGGTGATGGTGGGATTCGAACACTCGTCCTCCGGGGTGATAATTGGTGACGTTACCACCGGGCCACCACCGCCCAATGTCGATGTCGATGTCGCTATAGCTGTATATTTGCTCCATTGGTCATCTGTGGTGCCTTATCTTGTCCAATTTCTTGACAACCCAGAATCTATCATTGCTGAACAAAACAAATTACGAATTATCTTGTCCACAATTCTGGTGTCATTTTGCTTGCTTATTGGTACTATTTTATGGCGGCCGCTGAATACTCGCCTTCTGGATTGTATGAAACATATACTAGACTTGACTTGTTGTTGTTTCATAGTCTGGCTTTTCATCGGAACCTCGTCCAGTTTTCGAAATGGAGGGGACGAAAGTATTCAAAGACAACCTGAAGGTTAGACACGACTTTTTCATCACGGGCTGTACTGGTTTTGTGAGTAGTATGTTTGTTTTGTGTAAAATAACCTGATTGGCGATCGAAATTGACGATCGAAACTGCATATGACCTCTTAGAGCAAAATACCATGTTCAAAACGAGGAATGCGCATCCACCGTAGAACCGTTCCACTAATCATTCTGTGTTTGTGGGAGTTGTGGAGATTTGTTGTACGTATGCAAATTTACCTATACCCTTATGGCTATTCGTTATTATTAAATACCTATCCTCNCCTATCCTCTTCCCGACACCTTCTTGTGGATTTAAAACACCACTAGCTTCCACAGAATTCGAAGATATGCCTATGTATGACATAATAGCTGAAAGCATGAACTAAACTGATCTTTGATATATGGATTTCAGTTATCATCTGAATTTGATATGTTTTACAATATATGACTTCATATACCAGGTGACCGTATGCCTGCATAATTGCACAGACTATCCACTCTGAAGGGAGACCAAAAATTGCCTGGAATTAGTATCTCGTAATATCATCTGCTTGTTGACGGGCAGTTTATTTAACTTGCCTTAAGTATTGGGGGAAAAAGGTTTGAAAATTTGCTCCAGCGGACCCCGTATTATGAGTTGTCGGTGATTAGACAGATCTCCATCGGCCCGTCAGGCCATGTCATACGTCATTGATTGCCAGTTTGTCCTCGCATGGTGTATTTGTGTGCCGCAATGCCTGTCACATTTGTAGGAGAATGGATTATCCATGAGGCTACTACCTAATGAGATTTAGATCGATAACGGTCAACCCCGGACAGCTTTGGCACGGTTATTAAGTTGATTTTCCCTGTTTTTTTTATAACTGCTCCGCAGAATTGATAAACGAGGACGGAGCAGTTGATTATCAGGTTTAATCGGTCACTGATGATGAAATCATGTGGGAGGAAGAATCAATAGTTTTGAGTTCACTTCATCTCAGTGTTGGTTGAGTGCACATAATTTGATCAGAAAGAAGAGCGACAGAGAGAGGAAATAAAGACCGAGGTGTATCTAAATAAGGTCGTGACACGAGCCAGTCACATTTATTTTGATGTCAATACAAACAACCATTATGTATAATCATGATAATATGTGCATAAAAACAAAATTAAATTAGATATATGTACTTCGATTGCCTTATATTTGTAACGCTCTGATGTGATACGTCGAAAACAATTTTTTTCGTGAACATCGTTTTCGACGGGAATGTTCCACGAATTGAAGCACTGCGCACAGACTGTGGTTATATGTGACTTGAACAAGTTGCGGAAGTTCATACTCAGGTCTGCTAGAGCGGAGAGAGTTGTGCGATTTATCCGGGAATGTATCAGTCTGAACCGTTAATCAAAACCCTATTGGAGGTATCCCCAGTGTTGTCGTAGAGCTCAGAAACAACCATCACTGAACTTGATCGATGCTGCTCGTAATGCATCGCTCGTACATCCAGTACTCCTTATTTGCTAACCAATTCCCAGCGGAATACCAGTCTTCCTTCCAGTTGTATATTATGGACAAAACCATTAAATCTGCTGAACAAAAAAATACGTCAGACTCGTAAATAGCCTCTTGACGGGCACTTTTCAGTCAACGTTCCTCAACCAACATTCTACCTATCCAGCTGCATCAGTTACAGTTTGAAGTTAGGTCTCTTGGTCCTTACTTTGTGTCTGTAAACCGAAATTTCATCAATGGATATAAGGACTCAGTTTGAAAGCCTTATGGACCAACTCGGTGTGATATCGTCTAATCATGATCAAAATGTTTCTTGTGCACTTTGTTACTCAAAACAAACAAACAATCAAAAGCTCGGGTACTCCTCACAGGAACGCAATACAGTTCCGTATAAAGGTGACGATACCTGGGAGCATCTCAAACGACGTTTATCTAAAAAGATCATCAGAACGTTTCCTGTAGCTAAACCATTTAATCCTAATACCACTCCGCACTTATAGTTCCGACAAACAAAAGATAAGTGACCGCATCGGTTAAAATCCCTCGTTTTGTGTCTTTTCAGGAGCACTTGTTGTGTCACGACACATTGGACACAAGACCAGGCGATTATCAAAACGCATTACTGGGTACTGTCTTGCGGCGCTGTGTAGTGGAGCGGCTAGGTGAATTCGTAGCTCAATTCTCGGTGATCTCATCGAAAGCAAACCTGTTGTGAACGAACCGAAGGGAGATGATGTGCCAGGGGAATAAGCAGATGTATTTTAACCAGAGCTAAGGCCACTGTTATTCGTATTTTCAATGCCGAAATATTCAGACAAAATGAGTTTGCGCAGACACTGTTGTCACTCTAGCCTGGACTGAGGACTGATTGCGCGAGAAGGAGAACATCAACTCTTCTTCCGCCCACACCTCTCATCCATTATCATTTATCACAATCCTAAAAATTAATTATTTTCCCTCCACTATCCTTTGCCTATTACATCACATAATGACACAGGTTCTGATGTATCTTACATAACATCTTCCAGCTGTCTCTCAACTTCACTCGCCGATCGCATCAATATTTTAATCATTCTGTAACTTCATTGATATTCAGTTAGACCTCTGCGCTCCCTCTCCACGACTTCGGTGTCCATATCTGCTCTTTTTGCTAGTGGCCAAGTAGTTAGGTTACGAAATTGTGACCCGAAAGTCTTAGGTTCGAAACGCTCCATCACTGCCCGTCTTCCCTGTTTCTGTATTTTCTCGAGCAGCCTTTATATGGCTGCAGCCTGCCTTCCTGAAAGTTGACTCTACATTTGTATATTCGATAAATTAAAAAACGGAAATGAAAAGAAAATTATTAAAAAAATAAATCATAAATTATTATTTGCATTCTCACCACTGGCAGTAAGATACATGCACTATTATCACTTCAAATGTGTAATCGTCTGATTGGAAAACAAATGTCTGCGCAAACACTTTTGAACATCGTTCATATCAGAGATATTGTACGAAAAATAAATTAAGTGAAGTCTATTCATGAACGGTTTAGTGATCCCGTAATTCAGTCTAGTTCTCCGGTTTTCTAAATACCAGTTGAGAATTGCTTTCTTCACTGGTAATGACCAACATCACCACTTAGCTGCTCTAAAAGTTGTGATTGTGCTCAAGACAGAGAGTGGGCTACGTGGAAGTGCTTGATATCTGTGCTAACTGTACGCCCCTGGTTTGTGAAGAACGCAAGTCACTGAACTGGAACGGGCTGACTGCAACTGTGTCAACACAATTTATAGGACCAATCGGTTAACTACAGATCAATAATCATTACGCTTGTCGATACTGGTTAGATCGATAGTAAAGTCGACCAATCATGAGACATCCGATGTGAGTGGGCTACGGTATGACTTGAGCTCTCATCACAATATCACGTACAACACTCTACCATA
>UZAN01042989.1:23876-44306 GCA_900618425.1 Echinostoma caproni
CGAAAGAAATGCCGGTAGTATGAATCAATCATTTTTCTAGCCGTTTATGGCTTCTCTGTCAGAAAAAAACACTAGAACTATGAAATGCAATGATGCCGGTCTTATAAAGTGACGAACATGAAGAGTTGGTTCCGTGCGGCAAGGTCCCAGTAAGATATTTCCGGTTGTAGCTATGTAGAGCATGCTAACTAGGGATACTTGGAATGCCCACCTGACTCCTATTTTGCGAAAAGAATATGCGGTATCGTCTTGTTGACGGTGTTTATGACTTCCATGTTCAACTGGAAAACAAACCAGGGTTCAGATGTTTCATGTTTATTCCGTTAAACAATGAAGTAAATTAAAAGCTTACTACCGCTGTAGGGGATACGATTTGCTTCACTAAATTCCTGGTTTTGCTTTGTATTACAATTCCTTCCGATCCCCGGAATAAGAAACGCAATCAAATGCTTCGCGTTTTCTCACCCAGTCTCCATTTTATCCAGCGTTGCTCTGAATTGGTAAGTTTGACTGCACTAGCAGTGAAAAAACTGTTGGAGATATGGGAACTAAATAATGTAACTAACTAGTAGATCATTCAAATGTATTCTGTTTTTTTCCACGAATCCTCCTGAGTGGTCGTCGTTGTGTATTTTTTATTAACTGTCATTCCGATTCATTGCCACGCAATCTGATGCGTGGCAGTGGTCGAACATCTTATCTGGATAGTGATATCGACGTCCAGAGTTCGAGTCCCCAAACCATCGCCCATCTTATGTATTTCTGCATGTTTTCCTAGAGGCGTCTGAATGACCCCAGCTCACCACTTTCCAAAATGTTTGCAAACTTGCTCATTTAATAGAAAGATTAATATTATCAAAGTTAAATGCACATATTTGTAAGCTGTTTTATTCCACTGTGTTCGCCGAAAAACACCAATTTGACCGCATTCTGCTGAAAGATATATCAGTTCACCTGTTGTTTTGTGCTCAGTTTTGTCAGAAAAACACGAAAGTGAATCAGCCACAGCGGAGTTATTAATTTTCTTTTAAATTTCCATAGATATCACTACATAACTTGGAAGAGATTATTATGATGTCTGTTGATCACAGCTGGTAGATTAGTGCGGGTCAGTAAATAAATGAAATTTAAAAAAATTGCAATCACTCAGGAATATGACAGGTTTGTTGTTTCGACATCAAGGTTCAAATAACTATGAACTCTATAAAACATCTGCTTGTTTAGCATACCAGGCGAAAATCATTTAAGAACATGAGGAGCAGATGGCTTGACTCACTTTATGATAAAATGTTTTTTAAATTAAATTATCACATCAGCTTCCTCAGTAGATCCAATTGCTAAACTGTTTTCTGTTTTGTTATAACACATAGATTCCGAATTCGGTTTGCTTTGCAATTCAAACAAAATTTAAGAACCACTATTTCTTCCGGTCTTTTTCTATTTATACGTTTTGTCTGAGTTACAAGAAAGACGCGCTTGCTATTGTGAACTACAGCTTCGCCCCCATCCTTCGGATTTCCATCTTCCCGGAACGTGTGTTAGGAAATCGGGAAACTTAAGTCCTACTCGAACTGTTTGACAGGCTTTATTCGTACACAAAATTTTCAAGCGTAAAACAGAATGGGTGCAGTTTATTTCAGCTTGATTGAAAGCACTGATTGCAACAATTGTTCGCCGTGATTTTCTAAGGTTTCTTTCCACATGTATACACACTACAAAGAAAATCCGTCTGTACCGAAGAAAACACAGACCAAGGTGACATTGATTTCCAATAAACGAAAATCTCAGTAACAGTAAATTGTTCGAGATTTCCCAATTGGCCAAAGCACTAGATTTTACGTTAACTTTTTCTTATCGTTAATGCAAAGATAAAAATGAAGGACTTCACTTGAGTGCAATGGTTAAATCGGTCTATAAAGGGTATTGTTCAATTTTTGAAACGGAATCGAGCAAGCATAAAGCAGTTTGGTACCGTCAAAATTGCAAATGATGAATTGGTGAACACTTTGGAATCGAAGCTCTCTTACTACTGCTCAAACCAGGGAGAGAAAATATATACATTTATATAGTAATTTTCATTGAAGTAGAAATAGATCAACTGACCCCATAAATCCCAAGTATTTTACTTCCACCCACCGGTTCTGATCACGTGATCGTCTGTTATGTAACATAAATCGGTAATATTGTACAATTAGTAACGGCCTCAAACACATACATTTGTGTAAAATATATTTTTGACAGATTTGCACTCATGCTGAATGACCAGATGGAAATGAACAGGAAAGCTTTGAGTATTTATATGCATTCACGGTATTTCTCCCGTCTTCCCCCCCCCCAACCCCCCGCAAAAGGCTCACAGCACAGAAGAACCCCAAAATGTTTTGCTTTGTAAGGTATACAAAAACAGCCACTGGTAAATTACTCTCTTGTTCAAGAATCCTACGATGAAAGTAGATGGTTTTACGGATCGCGAAAGATGTATTTCAACGTGGAACCGGTTGTCTATACTTCATTCTTTATTCTATGTGATTAAGCAATACATGTTATTAGCCACCTATAATTTCTGAGAAAAAAAGATACCACCAAATCAGTCCAAGAACCGAGCCCTAACTGCTCCATTATTTACTTGATCAATACACTAAACGAAGACAAAGGGTGCAGGTCCCATACAAAATTCAGTAAGTTTGGTGGGTTACTTGTGATGCGCGCAAACGAACTCAGGAAAACACCAATCCTCTTAGCTACGAATCACGAACGTGGTGTTGCGCTGTGCCGCATCAGGATTCATACAGAAACATGATAAAGCAATAAATAACTGTACGATACCTCAAGTTTGATAACCTCAGATGAATTCAAAAAACAATTGGCAAACGTCTCCCCATTTGTCCACACTTGACGCTGTCGCCCGTATTGCTCATTGTATTATTTCGGTCTTAGACAAAGGTGCAGATACCGCTCATTTAACTTTTCTTGATTATACAAACGCCTTTGGTTATCTCAACCGAAGAGTGTTTACTGAACATCTTTCTGAAGTCTTGAATTTACTACTTGACTACATCTTCCGTAGGACCGAGTTTACTGCACGGAATGAGGCACAGTCGTCCTCTACTAGCACTGAATCTGATGTTCTTCAGGGTGCTATTTAGCCCACTATGTTGTTTTCTATGTACGTACAGAAGCTCCCTATTCTCCAGTAACTTTACTCATGGTAAGTATGCTGAGGATATTGTGATTGGTTGTCCAGTCCTTATTTCAGACAGTTTTCGACCCCTCCAGGATAGCTTTCTTGAACTTCACCATTGGTCGGTGCCCCAAACCTATGTACTTAACGTCAATAAGTGTATTGAAGTTCCATTTTTTCTTAAACTGCTTCCCGTTATATTTGATTAGTAAATCATATCCCCGATCTTATAGATAATAATCAAAGCATTCCAAAATCTATATCTGTTACATACCTTGGTGTCACCTAATCCATAACTTGCTCTGGTCTGCTCATGTCATCAGCGTTTTCACAAAAGTTCGAAAACTCTTTTTTATTCACATGGGTTCATGAAACTGGCCGTGCCACACAATTTGTGATTGCTTGCATCCTTTCACACTGGTTAGACTTTATTTTCTAGATCCCTTAAACTGTTGTCCTGTTACAGTAAACTTGATAGAGCTGTTTTCATTATTTCCAAGCAATCTGATGCTTGTGATATCTTCATTAACAGGACAACACGTGACCAAGGGCACTCCCTGCCCGGAGATATTGCGAAAGCCCTGTCAAATCCCCGAACTCGTTCCAAATATCAATCCCTTCCTGCACGTACGTCCACATAAAGAAACAGTGTAATTCCATACTGTGTCTGGTTATTGGTTAAAACTATTGCCATCCATTTCTAGGAAAATCTCTTGCACTATCTTTTCACTCATTTACTAAATCATGAGATTTCTTAAAAGCTTGAGTATTCCCATCGTGCCATTGAGAAAATGAGTCGGTGAGCAAACAACTGTTTTCGGATGTTCCTAGTCATGCTCTTGCATATCATATGGTGGAAAAAATTCTTACATAATCATAGCCATTGGCTCATTTTAAAGTCAATATTCGGAGATAGAGAGTAATGTGTATGTGTGTGTAGGAAAGTTTAACTGGTTAGTTGATGTGACCTTTCCCCACTTGGGTCCAGTGACACGTCATGTTCCGTCTTGGTTTTCACACGCGGTCAAGGCAATTGGGGCACCTGCACCAATCGCTTTTTGGGCCTAGTAAGCGAATGGCGATCGCCTCGGCCAAAGATAGTGTCCAAACTCGGGCCGCTCTTAAGCGATTGATTGGGATGCGATAAACCACATCAAAAGCTTTCTCCGGATCTATCTTGTAGCCGGTTCCGACGAGATGCCCCACAATGGCGCTTGAGATACAGCCGGTTTTTCCCTGACTCAACCATCGCGGGTGGTGCTCCCTAACACACTGAGACAAACGCCGCACCGTACGACCTATGTAACATGCGCCACAGACGTACTTAAAAAATTAGATTATCATGAATGAGGTCAGTTTCGGCAGTTTGTCTTTCACCTGCATTCGCATCACCGGCAATGTACGGAACACTGGTCTAAGTTTTGCTGCGGGAGGGTGGAACTTACAGCCGCTTTCAGTGATTGTACTAGGCTCTTGGTGTGTGAGTCCCCCTTAAATGGGATCCTTATGAATAGTTCTTTCTTGGGGACACAGATGGCGTTTTCCTTTTCCGGAGTGAGCTGAATGTTCTTATCGATGGACTTCTCCGGAAAACCATTGTTCTGCAGCGTTTGGCGGATGAAGCGAATTTCTTCATCCAGCGTGTCTACTGAACAAATCTTCCGGGCTCTGAAGACTAGACACCGGACTAAATTGCGTTTATATTGCACAGGAACGAAACTATGGAAGTTGGTATATTGGTCATTCCATGTTTTATTTTTGCGGATCTGTCTTCTTACTGATCCATCTTCTTTCCTGGAAACGGCTACATTCAGAAAGACCAATATGTTGTTCGTTTCAACCTCTAAAGTGAATTCCAGTGATGGACTTGCTTCGTTAAACAATTTCAATATCTGTTGGATGTCATGTTTGCGATCGGTCACACAAAAGATATCATCCATATATCTAGTGTAGTGTGCTTATCCTTCAATAGTTTGGCTCAGCGGGCTCCTTTCCAGTTTGACCACAAAGAAGTCAGCTAGCAACAGACCAATTGGCTATCCAATAGCAACCCCGACCATCTGACGATAGATAGTATCGTTACATAGAAACTGGACGTGCTATCTTATGTTGTCTTTTTTGTTGTTCGCAATTAGTTTATGTATTCATTGTAAAATTTCGCAAATTGCTGGAAATTCACTTATCTTGACTTGACTTTTCTTCCAAAAATTCTGTGCATGTTCACAGAAATGTTCAAGAAATTCTTGAACACTGTCTTTTTGCAAAGCGGTTGGTTATGCTGGATTCCTCGGACGGCAGTTTACTCCCTGAGGATGTAATCAACTTGGTGAGTCGGTAGACGGGAATCGCTTGCATACACAGAGCAGCGATGTACAAGTTGAGCGTTTTCAATCCAATCCTGTTCAGAATCATTGTTCCTTATTTATACAAATATGAATAGAAGTGAAAATGTCAGATTGTAGTTGACTGAAGCATATAATACATTTTCTGTTTTGCCTAGCTCGAAAAACATTTCTGTACCTTCTCCTTTTCTGCATAGCTATACTTACTGAACTACCAAATACGTTTCACGAAGGTCCTTCCATCAAGTGTTGTCGTCCTCCACTTAAAGTTATATGATGTTAAGCACCCATTCGATTTTCCGGACGAATTTCAACAGTGCCGGGGATTTGTTTGTTGTGTTCCAATATGGCTTTTACTAGGTGCAGCATGTGTTTTTCGTCAAACGTAGTCATTCAGTTCACATGTGAGGGAATTGCATGAAGGTAGATTAACGAGGATGAACCGCTTACTTCTTACTTGAAAATTATTCTCAATGAGTACCATACATGTTTATCTCTCTGACGGTAACGGAATCGCAATCTTTCGCATTCGGAGTCAAACTTTGAACTGTACAGCCGAAATGGTTCAGCAGTTGCTCAGTGTGCTTTGATAGGATTCACACACAATTCCGTTGTGTTTCAAATTTATATGACAAAGTCATGTGAAAAAAATCGAATTCTCCATTCCTCTCACACAACAAATAGTTAGGTTATGAACGTTTTCAACTAAGTCATAACCCTGGAGGCTAGTACTGAGATGAGTAAGGTACGACACTCGCAACAAGCTGGCCAAAATAGGTTTTACTATGTGGTGTATAGTCAAAATGTCAAAAGGATTTGATTAGCTGCCCGGTGACCGAGTGGATAGCGGATACATTCGTTCCATCCCTAGATTGATCGATGGATTTTCACTGCTGATGGAACACAACTAGGTCGAAATGGCTGTCCAGTGCTTCTTAGGTTTTTTAGCTTACGCCTCATTTATACGACGAATTTATCATTTAAATTGTAATAGGTCAACAAGGATTTCTTTAAGATAAATTAAATTAGAGGTGCTCGAGAGCAGGTCTATTCGGGAAAATTATCCGTACTGTAATATGTATTCCAAACGGATAGATGAAGCCAATGCGCTATAAATATAATGGTTATTGTTAGTCATTTTAATACTGTTCTGCGTCACACAAAGTAGCTTATGGCAGTGTTGGTCCAGTGGTAACGTCACTCAATCATCACCGCGGAGATTGTGTTCAAATCTCACCACCACCGCTTGACTTTCCGCATTGTTTGTTGTAAGACAGCTCTTTGGTTAGCCGCTTCCTCCTTCCTGGTATGTGTATATATTCCATAAAAGAAGTAAAAATGAGAAAGAAACAAGTAAGGTTTAGCTATTCTCATTGCGGAATTAGAAATATGATATTTTCCAAGACATTGTTCAGTTGTCCGATTACAGTTATGCTATTCGATGTATTGCTCAGGAATTACTGTCACTTTCATGAATTTCAGTACTAGTGGTAGGTGAAACAGTATTCTCATAAAGGGTCACAACTCTTCAAATGCACACGTTCTCTCACTCATCGGCTATCCCGATGCACTGCTCTTACGAATTCGTGGGCGACAGCAAAACCACAATGTCAAATCTATGCAGAATTGGTTTCCTGTTGTCAGTCCACGGAAGTGTTACACTGTTTGTTCCTTTCTATCATTTGACAAGTAAGTAAGTCATGAGGTACTGAGAGAAGCAAAGCGCTTTGGATTTTGGCATTATATGATTCTTTTGCTTCACAAATGACTCCGGATAGAGCTGTGCAATTAGGTGGTCACCATTTCACGCCTCACAAAACACTGAACAAGCTTCATTTGAAACTAGTGAAAAAAATCATATAATTTTTGTTTACCGTACATTGGACTTTGGAAGAGTATTGTTCCACTCTGGTTACCTGATTCGATGTGCTCAGTCTGCCATTTCATTTCATCCGACCAAATGCTGCTCTTTTATTCTCTCTCTCTCTAATCTGACAATTTGACATTTTGAGAGTAGAAAATGTGGATACCTTTTAGGACTAAACTGCTGGATAGCGGTGAATAGGTTTTTCGAACAGTGTTGATCAAATGTATGAAATTTCAGTTCGCCAGATCACGGAACCCTGACAGTGTCAAATTTTGTCCGCTATCCAACTCCCAGATGGCACCAACGGACACCACACAGGAGTATAGCGAACTCATTTCTAGTGATTTATATGCACAACAACATCAACAATAATAGCATCCATTCACCCTTATTTCTGTTATGCAAGCTGACTGGACCACCGCAGTTGAAGTGCAGTAGCAGAAAATTGTTTCACAGATCAAAGACCCGGTTTGTCGCAACGCTTCCGCGTATATCGCTTTGCCACACTTTGACCCCACGATGACAGTTGATCGTAAATCGTGTGAAATGGAGATGGCTAAATCACGAACACGTTCACACCTACGGTCGTATACCGAGAGAGCGAGAGAGGGAGCGAGTGCGCGTGTGTGAAACCACTACGCTGATGGGTAACATACCCTCTCGAATATTGGCCACATATCAATTCGGATAGTCTATTTTTGGACGCAAATGGGAACTGTGCGCAGGAAGGAATTGCAACAGTCGATTTTCCTTCAATGGATCCTCAGCGAATAACGAGTAAATTGTTGTTGTTGGCGGTGGTGTTTGTTGTGGTGGTGGCATTGGTGGTTGTGCTGATCAAACCATCTGGATATCAGAATGCATACGAAAATTGTTTCCCTTAACATTTTACCACTACAGTCAAATTGTTTATCAGTTTATTGAAATAATGGATTGGAGTATCGTCAAATCTAGCCCATGGAATTTGTTCAGAGTTCATCCTTTCTTTTGAGAACTTCTATTTTGAACGCTTCCCGACTCATAAACTTTAACTGTACAATTGCGCTTTTCACTAGTACAAAAGTAAAACCATAGACTCTGCCAGGGAACCGGGCAGGACTGGCTATCACCTCATAGCAAGATTCCCTCTGTCGAAACAGTTATTGCTGTAAATAATGAATTGGCTACGAACTAAGGAACGCTCAATGGTAATAGCACCTTAAACCTAAATGTTTACCAAATTGTAATTAACTGCCCTTTAATATACGTCAACGATTAGTCATACCATTTAAGATCTGTTGACGATAACCTTTGAGAACGGATAAGCTGTTTCATTATCTAATCCATCAAACACTGAAAAACAACTAAACTTTTCACAACTGACAGTTGTCCGATGGCATTTTGAATCGAGAACTAAATTATAATTGTTCCCAATGATTTCATTGTGCAATAATCACATACGTATAATATTCTACTGATAGGCTGGAGTGCACAGGTTTGGATGAGGACGATGACAATTAAATGACATTGAAACGTCCTGTACACTTCTTGTAAATTTAATTTCAATTATGACTGGAATATTGAACAATCTCACTGAACAGATGCGTAGCAATTAACTTCAATGATCAATTAAAATCAAATTATCAAAGGAAATAGAAGAATTACGCGCCTTCTCAGGGTGCAGTGTGAAAGTCATACAGGCCTGTTGGCAGATGGGTAATTAGCTGATTCACTAGTCTAAAGGTCGGACTGACTTGAAAGGTCCACTGACTTGAAACATCTACCTATATTTGCACAAATAAATCCAGGCGAATACAGAGTGGATGTTATTCATTCCAAAAAAACACTTCATTTCTATTTGCCTCCGCAATACAGATTTGAAACGGATTTGAATATTCTGAATTACATCTGATCTGTTCCTTATCCGGTATATTTCCCTTACCTTTCGTCTAAGAACTGTAAACCTTAAGGTTTAAATTTATGTATGCCATAGGACTAGGAGTGACAGCCTGTTTGGTCTACGCATCCACGACCTACAGTGCTCTCTGACAATTCTGATTGCTAAAATATATAATTCTCAAATTAAACACATTGCGAAGTTGTAGAGAAGCTATTATCGACTACGCCTAATAAAGATTCTGTTTCTTTTTGTCGAATGCTTCGATCGGGTCCGAGATACGGTTGCGCGTCACACTCCAGTAGAGGGGATTTGGGAATGCGGCGACTTTGAGGAATAAAAATTAAAAAAGAATTTATTTTATCGCAGGCATTATAAGCGAAGCGTGTCTCGTCCCACCTGAGTACTGCAATAACGAGGATCAAACATGAAATCAACCGGTGTGGCAATAATGGATCAAACAGAATGCGATGAATTGAGAGCATTCCTCTACCGCACCAGAACTGAAACAGAATGGTGCTCGCAAATTCCCCCCTCAATGGTTTAGTTTTAGTTCAGTGTTGATGTAAACAATCAAAAAGATGAGGGCGTAACAGATGGCACCAAGTGATTAAACATGGAATTACCATTGGATGACAAAGATGGGTTGGAGTTTGTGTGAGAAACATGAGTCTGTCTCTATTTTGCCAATTTTCCGTCAGGTTTACCAGATAATACCTGTACGATAGGAACATAATTAACGAGATGTGTATATGAAAGATGACTCAGTTGTTCCTGGGAACTAAATCAGAGAATCTGAGCGATAGTTAGCTAGTTAGCTAGCTAGCTGGATAGATAGATAGATATGAACAACAAGAATCTCGATAATGTCTTTTTTATCAGTATATCATCATTACCACTGTGCCAATCCGAATCGAAATCCTGCTAAGGAAAATGGGGTCTAAATAAATGACCTTTATTTATACAAATAAATGTTGAATGGAGGATGAAAAGTAGATGAAAAGTGCCAGAAGCATCAGGATTACTCACGTAAAACGTCTCAGACATCAATGCGTGAATAATACTCAGTCCTACGAGGGGGTTACGATTGTCTTATGAGAGTGTTCAGTGGTAGAACGACTTCATGAAATACATGTGCAATCGCCGTTTCCACAGGGTTAAAAATACGTTTGTGTTTAAACTAGAAATTCTAATTTCTGGGATAAATGATGAATTTCACTTCTGAGTAAATCATGTATATTTCCAGCAATTTAAAACTTCCCTGTGTGACTTCTATCTTTTTTGGTCTGTAATACGACATGATAGGAAATGCTGTTCATCAGACAGTTGGCGAACACGATTTCATTCGTGTATGTGCATAGGTTCAAACTGTGACAAGTGAGATTACAATGACTGTTTCGAATTGACACTCAGGCAGATCTACAGCGATAAATGTTGAGTTTCAAGCACTGCCATGGTGATAACTTTGGAATACAACATAACGGTTGGATCGTTTCTATCCGAACGATCTCTCCGGAGATCACTGCTTCAAGATGATACACTGATCTGTAACAGCTCTTTGATTATCCGCTAACTCCTTCCTGTAAATCGTATCATTTTGCATTGAATAAAAGCAAATCAAATGAAACCGAGAGAACTGATCAAAGATTGACCATTTTGATGATACCCAACAATATCCAAACACCAGTTCATTGATTCGCCGCTGTTTTGATTCCTTTTTCGTAATCTGACTCGAAAGGCATGTATTTCTTATGTGAGATATTCAACGGTACGTGCAGGGTGTTGGAACTTTTGAATAAAGTGGTACACATGAATTATGCCTGGCAAATAGTGTATGAGGCAAAACCAAACGTCATTTTTCACAGATCTATTGTTTTACCATAAATAATGAATAAGTAGTAATCAGGAGAAGAAAATCTGCTGCGTGGTTGACTAGAATTTATTATTTACCCTCATATTGTGTCTTCAGCAAATGTGCCATTTAGTTGGAGTTTATGATGAGTCAGTATCCTGCTGCTTACTTGAAATCCTTGAACGCTTATCGAGAAATAGAGTACTTTGTATTTTCTCGGTTCTCACAAACATTGCCATTACATTTAAATGCATTCACATAGTGGGAAATTAACGATCTCTGAAGGAGTGAAACCCACACCGAACACCAGCAACAGTGCCTGATGCCTCTGAACAGTGGAATCGGCTAATCTAAGTTAGATATTCCAAATTGAATGAACCGTTCGCATAACGTGATGACGTTCGACCGTCTAGCTCAGGGGTAATAGTTTTAAGTCCCTACCCGAAAGTTCGCGGTTTGAGTCCTGACAGGGGCGCAAAAGGTATGCACTGCTGAAGAGTCCCAAACAGGACGAAACAGCTGTCCAGTGCTTTTTATCGGTTATCACAAACATTTCCATCAAGTCTGAGTGTATTTTGTATTGTTATTTGTACGATTTGTGTAGGCCTGTGTGTTTATGGTTCACTTGAAAAATGTACACTGGTCGTCAAAACAAATGAAATATACAATTCCGTACACAAATAACTGTACGGATACGTTTATTGAGGTAATAGGGGATACAGATGTGTCAGACAAGGTGATTGTGTCCCTATATATCAAATTACTTATCATAAATGTTCCGTTGGTTGAAACCATCCAATTCATCATGAAACACCTAAACGATAATGACATTAATTTGGGGTTACCCATAGAAGCGCTGTGCGAACCGTTATTTCAGTGTGCATAAAATGTTCGGTATCTTTTCACTGAAACGCTCTACCGACAAAAGGACGAAGTAGAAATGGGATCCACAACTGGGACCACTTTTGGCAGACATTTTTGTGCGTTGCTGGAGAACAATCAATAGAAAGGAACCAATAATAGCTTTCACAAAGATTGTCGTTCTGTAGACGACATGATGCATAACCTATTCGAACCTCGAATTGAATCAACTGTTAGAAATTTCACCCCCGAAAACACAAAACATAAAACATCGATTTAAAAAGGAAGCGGAGGCAGATGATCGAATACCGTTTCTTGTTGTACCCTGCATTTAAAAGATGTGTTGGATCTATGCACAGTTGTGTGTACGGTAAGAAAACAATAGAGTGGGAACTGCACGAAGTTTTAGAGTTATCTACCAAATAAGACTAAAAGAAACCTGATAAACCTTTTGCTTTCTAGAGCGCGGTGGATTGACTTTTAAGCAAAACGTGCTCAGAAACAGTGACTACCAAGCCCCTCTCATTCAAAGAAATATGATGCAACAGGTAAGAAAAATACACACTGATGGAGTGAAAAAGAAGGATCTGTTCCTTATTCTTTCCTCTAGGCACGAAGGTGCTACCGACATTTTCCTAAACTGACTGAATACCATATTCTAGGTCACGCATTTACCTTGCTTGTTCAAAATACCGTCTCTGATAACCATGTAGGATAAAGATAAATTGCTGATGTTGACCGATTCATTGATTGTATACTCGTTCAGTTGCGTTTGTGACGCAATTTAAGTCGATCGTACGGTACGACGTTGATCAATCCGCACGAAAACGCACCACCTGTGCTGGCCAAGTCAAGTTGGTTCGGGATCTCACATACGTGCGATTCCCGCCCGATTGGTAGTCAATGATTATCGTGTTAACTCAAGTGAGGCATTCCACATTATATATCAGGCTCCCACGAACCGGTCCAAATATGTTGGCATGCGCATGTTGCATATAGCTGAAGTCATATATATTAAACATTAGAATCTCAACCTATGCATGTGCCCAGAAACGTCTAATTCAAGTTCACAACCGCCACCCACCGCCTACAAACAAACATTTTGATACAATAACACCGTTCGCATAGAACTCGGTCACACGAGCAATGTGAGATAAATTAAAATCCAGGAATTACAGATCTGAGAATGTGAGATGCAACATACACACATACTTAGTGTTGGATTCATTACATTTTATTGATATCTTTCCAACCCCTAGGTTTTATCCTTTCATAAAACTAGTGTAACGGCATGATTATGAGTTATTGAAAACAATTGTTCACCTGAAATTGTGTTCCCAATAAGTCCGAATAGTTTTAATATTGCCTTACTACGCACCTCTGACCGAGAACAGATGTACCCGGGTACATACAAGGCCTCAGACTGAGATCAAGTCACTGGAACCCACGTGCGGTTCATTGCGGAACGCATTTATCCATCGAATAACTTCAAGAAACGTCAGCACTGCTGATAGACTTAAATTATTTTGAAACTAATTTCCGCTTTGTCTATCGCGTCAAAACACTAGAAAATACTATGTTTGATCGTGACAAAATGATCATAAAATATATTTAACTGGGAAAGTTACGCTGAGTTCAATACACGATGGACCTATCTATTATAGGAACAAATTGTGACAGTATGGTCTTTATTTAGGCCTGGCGAATAGTTCCATTGCTAATCGAATCCAAACTAGATAGATAGGCATAGAATAACTGGTTTATAGGATATATCACAGTTTAAAAAGTTATTTTCGAAGTGACATTTGATAAAATCGAACCAGTATTGTGCCTCAAGAGAAACGTTCACCTCTAGTTTTCTGTTCATCCAATAATCAGACANAGAGAAACAAAGTTCAAGAGAGCTCCGGCCATTTTATCTTTCTCTCTCTCTAACGCATTTCACCTATATATTGCCCACTTTTACCCATTGATCCAGCTTTTCCAACCAAAAGAGCTTTTTTTTCAGCCTTAGTCAACCCATCTTTCTCGCCGAGATAATGCGATGCCAATCGACACTGGATTGTTGTCGCGAAATCGTGCAATCGCCTGCGTGTAGAACACAATGAGGCTGACTTAACTGCAACGCCACCAACAGCGTTTCATCCCCGGGATGATTTTACTTCTTGTCTTGAGGACAAGCAACACATTGTGTGCATAATGCCAAACGCGGATAATTTGATTTTGTTTAGTGCCTGTTGACCGCAAAACCTGCCACCACTTAGCAGAGCGTGTGCACGGGCGCGAGAGTAGGCCAAACAACACACAAGTTATCAAAGTTCAACTTTCTGCATAACATAATACAGATCCACCCTCATCATTATTGGGGCTTATTCGATTTGGAATTTTCAAGGAGACAACGCCAAGTCAGTTGATTCAATCGAGCAAGCATACTGACTTCCGCTGTCCGATACAATCATTAGGACCTGATGAATGAACCGGTGGATTGCGCTCGAAAGTATTTGGCATTCAAACGTTTTTCGGCCGAAATATCGATGCATTAACATTAGGATGGAACGGAACAGCTTCCGCGGTAAGGTGTACATTCCGGTTGTTGCGATGCAAGCAGAAAGATGCACTGCAACTAAATCGATTAAAGACTCTTTTTCATTGAACGGAGAAAACGGCTTTCATTATCAATATTTAGCGGAATTTGGCAAAAGCAGTGAGACCTTTTTCGATGATTTAATCACAACTTCACCGAATCAGTTGTCCAGTACATGGGCACTATAATTGGTAGTACGCTCGAGAGGTTTCAGGTTGAATTGCACTACTTTGACACAGCTTGTGTTGTCATTTTGTAAGTTGAGCGCAATTCATGAATAATACAAGTCGATTGGGGGTGAATTTGAAAACCCAAATTGAAAGTATGTATGAACAAACTGGCTTCCGTTTGTGACAGTGACCGTTTGCACACGTCTATTATTTCGGCAAAAAGTATTCACGAACAATGTAGGTGCACTCAAAGTTATACATACGGCCGAGGCGATTGCAGTTCACATTTCCAATCTAGATTTTTGCAAGGAAAATAGTTGATCTGTACATTGTTTGACCTTGGCCTGGATAGGGATTGTGCATAAAATATCATCATCATCACCATCTTCATCATCACATCATCATTGTACAGCGTAATACAGTGAAGCGAACTTCACTGATCTCTGCCACACTCATAATCCATACAATATAAGTGAGAATGTGTAAGGAGGACAGGGATTGGGTCTATGTTTAGGGATGGAAAAAGAAAGCGAACCTCTACGGTGAACGCACAGAGTACAGAGTCCAATTGTGCACACACAATTTCAAGCATTCTGGTCTGATAACAAGTGACAGCATGATCGCCATTGCTGTCGGTTCGCAGCCATGACCTTCAGTGTCTAAAGCCATGCGGTTTCGGAGTCTTTGGAAACCCAACTCGGAAGACGAGAGACCTACTCTACCTAATCGCTTTGTGCATTTCTTCTTGCCTCGTCTACACGTCATCTGCTGGCCTTCACGTGGCTTTCTACAGCCCGTACCAGCCACTGCAAACAAGGCGCGCTGCGGTAGGTGACCGTCGGACATACGCAAAACGGGTCCTAACCAACGGAGCCTACTGAGCTGGATTCGATGGGATGGTGAGTTCTTGTTCGATGCATTCCCAAACATCCGACTTCTTACTTCTAAGTTACTAACCCGCTCACTCCATCCCACTTGGGCCAGACTAAGTAAGCATCGATTGTCGAACACTGCTACACGACGGGTGTCTTCTACCCGCAAATTCAAGGTCTCACAACCGTAAAACAGAACTGATCGTACAGTGGCGCAGTATACGCGACTTTTCAACTTCAGTGAAAAGTTACGTCTACGCCAAAGGTGTTTTAGTCCTGCGTACACTGTTCAAGCCTTGGAAATGAGGGCTATTATCTCCTTCGATGCGCTACCGTCGATGGTCAGCTTTTCTCCAGTTGCCCATTCAATACCCACATTTTGGAGACCACTAAGTGTGTTCTCCAGTATTTCGTCTGTGAGGAAATTGAACAGGAATGGCGAAATAGGGCAGTCTTGACGAACACCGTTGATAGTTACGAGCGATCTACTCAGCTGGCCGTAGACCCTTACGCTACCAGAAGTAAGTAAGTAGAGTGAACTCAGTATATTCATATACTTCTGCGGCATTCCTTTGCGAAGGAGTGAACTCATAATGGATTCACGATCAACTGAGTCGAAGGCTCCTTTTAGGTCAAGGAACATGACAATCGTTGGTCGACGGTGCGTATGGCGTAGCTCGAGGACTTGGAGCAGAGTGAAGATTTGATCGATACAACCGTGACCTGGTTGAAACCCTGCTTGTTGTTCGCGGATATTTGTCTCCCTAAACGGTGTCAGACGTTGAAGTATAATGGAGGCTAAGAACTTGGTGACGATTGGGATCAAACTTATTCCACGGTGGTTTGCGCAGTCATTGCGAGATTCCTTCTTAAAAATTGTAACGATCAGTGATTCGCTCCAGGCCGATGAAATGCGCTCGTTTAACCAGTTGTTACGCATTAAATCAGCAATGGAGTCTACAAGGTCATCGACCCCTATCTTTAAAAGAGCGGGAGGAAGCCCGTCTGTCCCTGCTGCTTTTTCTTTCGTCAGGGCTTGGGTGCAAGAACAAACTTCTTCTGCAGTAGGAGATTCAGATGGCTCTGCAGATGGAGTCTCAGCTACATCGGGGGAGATATCCTGGTTAGCGCCTGGCCAACTGAACTGTTCTTTGAAGTACTCCACCCACAGGTCAAGCCACTGTTCCCTATTGTGAACAGCTTGCCCTTTTTTGTCGCAGATTGTTTCACTAACTGTGGTTCACCGACCTCCCGCATTGTGCGTATCAGTTGAAACAGTCTCTCACTATTCCCTGATGCAACTGCTGCTTCCATTTGTCTAGCTATCGTTGCCCACCAGTTCTGACGGTCTTTCTTGAAGCTCCTCATGAGATGACGTGGTAGACGCCTCCTAACCCTGCCTTGATCGCGGGCGGTGGGGATTTGCCGCTTTTTCTCCATCAATGCTACTGACTCGTCAGATATCCAAAGCCTCGGGCGGGCTACTGCTTCAGATTCACAAGCAACCTTCGCTACGGAGTGCATTGCTCGGCTGATCTGATCCCATCGTTCAGTTACACTACCACCTCGCAGTGCGTTAAGCTCTTGCCCTAGTTCTGATTCAAAACGAGCACGAACGGCCGGGTCAGATAAGCGATGCCCTGCCAATCGAGTTTGGTGGAATTTTCTGCGATCAGTGAGTTGGAGAATGAACTGCATCAAAACTAACGCATGATCAGATTCAACGCAGGTGGTTCAATAGGACCTGCAGTTTTGTACTGACCCACGCCAACGGTAACNGGTCGATCTGAGTTAGCGTGCCAGTTGAATTTGAGCGCCACGTTGTTGTCCGTTGAGAGCTATGTCGGAAGTTGGTGCTGGATAAGAACAAATGATGATCTGCGCAGAACTGAAGAAGTCGATCGCCATTATTTGTTCGCTGGCAGGGCAGAACACAGCAACCGCCTAGACAAGCTTCCGATGCTCTCGTTTTCCAACTTGACCGTTAAAATCACCTGCGAGAACAACCATATCGGAGCTTCGACTCAACCGAATGAGTTCGGTGAGGTTATCATAAAACTGATAGACCCTTGGAGCCGCATTGCACATAAGCAGCTGTTGAAGGGGATCCAATCGAGTAGTGCGGCTTCGGCTGTATTATTCGGTACAATGCCCACACCACGCCGGCCTACTGAACGGTCTTTAACATGACTTGGTGTGTGGATGAAGAACCTCGAAGACAACCCCGATGCACTCAAGTGGCATATAGTACTAGGATCCTGGATTCGAGTCTCCAACACGCAGCAGACATCCTTTCCCAAAGAGTCCATTGTAAGCGCCAGACATGCTTGTTGACCTACCTGCATCAGAGTCCTCGCGTTGAAGGCCCCCAGATTCAGTGGCTGACGAGGCTTCAGAATCTGCATTCTATTTTGTGGTAAACTGCTTACTGAGCTACTTGGGAAAGAAATTTGGCGAATGACGAACACGTTGCCTGAGGGAATGTTACGGGTTGGAAGAAAGGGTAAAAGGAGAGGGTTGGGTACGGAAGGCAAAGAGGTAGACAAAGGTTGGGATATCTGAGCAGTAGCCCACTTATCACTACCCATCCCGCTCGATGCAATGGGCACCTCGGTCCTGATTATCCTGCGCGACGACCGATTCAGTATGGGATTATTTTTTGGTTGTGTATGCATTTGAGTTTGACCGACGGGTACTGCAAGGGTGTTCAGCCCCTAAACAGGAGAACGATTAGGATTCTCGTCAAAAGCCTTTAGTTCTGACAAGAACCTGACCGCAAGGCAACCGGTAGTGCAAAGTAGAAACCCATTTACTTGGATCAGTTACTCCTCTATCATTTTNCCGACTGAGACGCCGACTCAAGTCGAACCCCTTAACCTGAAGGACCAGGAGACTGGACTGCGTCTGATCTCTACCCATTGACCTTCCAGGCACGATTAGATCTGCGGTTTGACAAAAGCCATCCTGTATACCTCGTTGGGTCAGAGAGATGCACAAGCCATCACACCACGTCAAGGTGTAGTCTCGTTGTGATGGCTAAAATGATGGCATAAAATAGAGCATCAACAGTCCCACCCAACTGCAACCCCTCAACCAGTTTCGTCTAATACAATCTTAACAATTTATTCTTTTTATCTCCATTGTCCCTTCCTGATTGCATCGTATGCTATGCATGATAAATAGTTTCCATACTGTATCTCTCTCGTTTCAGCTCACAACTTTCATTATTATGTACCAATCCCTTGACTGTCTTCTAATTGACCTTTATCCTCTGACTACGCCTATAGCATTGACTATTCCAAACCTTGCCATATTCATTTGCTTCGCTTGCTCACCACTGTCATCGTTAAGATCGATATAGACTGAAGATTAGAGGCACGCAGCACAGCTCCAAGTCAGGTTGTAGCTTGGATACCAAGAAAAACAACTAGCATATGATTCAGAATAGGAACAGTCAACTCCACAATTATTCTAAATGCAAAAATACTGTTGAATCTGCACGAAGTTTTCGTATACACACGAATGGTGCATCAGGGTCGCCTCTTTCGCACGCCCGAGGTGTTTTGTGCTCAGAATTTCCCGAGCTGGTCAGTGCTCTTTTGTACAGTAATTCATTGTAAAATGGTCCATAGAATTATCGGTCCCATAATAAGTAACTTTGACTGAATGATGGTGTTTATTGGAAACAGAACCCGGAGCTCAAAGAATGGCAATTAATTATTAGAATTGTGCAAACAGGTCGGTAAGTGTACAATTGTTTTCGGATATTCCTAGTTATAATCCTAGTTACGTATCATACAGTGGAACATTTCTGACCTAATGATAGCCATTGGCTCAATTTAAACCAAGACAGAACATGACTTGTCACTTGACCCAGGTGGCCAAAGGTCACGTCAACTAACAGGCTTACACACACGCACACAAACACACACACGCGAGCATACACATCCTCTATTCTCTGCCTCCGATTAATGAATGACCTTAAATCGAGCCAATGACTATCGGTATGTAAGATTTTTTTCCACTATATGATATGTAAGAGCATGACTTGGTATATCCGAAAACAATTATTAGAATGTTTTATTAATTTCAGTTCCAATTTATCTGCACAGTTTTATTACACGGCGTTTAAAGCAAGTTAGTACATATCATCAGCATCAACCAATGCACTCTGAAACAATTAAGTTAAGTCAAGTCAAGTCAAGAATGCACTTTATTCATTCATTGTGATCAGAATTTTGGGTAAACGATAAAGTTATCACTCTTGCTTTGGCATAAATGGTATTGAAATGGATTTAAAGATGTGACGAATGATAAATAGACAACAATGAGGAGAAACCGAGAACGCATAGCAAATGTAGAAAATTGCATTATGAAAATATACATGAGACCGTGTATTAGTTCGTTTGATATTCGTTCTCTGGAATAACGTCTTATAGGTCTATCTCTGATGAAAGCTCTCTACATCAAAGATTTCCCGTATGTCAGTTTTCAGTTGCTCTAAACTTGTTGAACTATATATCTGGGAAATTAGTGCACTGAATAATCTTGAGAGGATATTCTCGTTAGATTTACGAGTGCTGTGCAAGTCTGTGCCAGACTTAACTGGATGAATGACCACTGAAGAACGGTCATCGGTAATCCACCGTGTGGGTCTGGGTGACCAAACTGTTTTATAACTCTTCCACATATGTGCTGTGCTTAATTTCAAAGCTGAAAGCATGACGCTCCCGTCAAGACGTGACACCCGCTACTCGACGTCGTCTCTTAGTTATACATCGTCTTCAAGGCCAATACGAGATGAAACATTAAAGCGGGTTAGAAT
>UZAN01042990.1:0-13493 GCA_900618425.1 Echinostoma caproni
TCGTACACCCGTTTGTTACCCCTCGCTTCTCTCAGCAAGTGTTTTTCAGGTGGGTTCTATTCTCAGAGTGAACTCCATTCCTATCATACCGAAAAAGGTGGAATTCAGGTTCTGTACCTGTACCGTTGACTGGTGTTTTCGACTATACCGCATCAACAGAAAAAGGCTTATCTCTGATTCACATGCCATTCCGAAGAGATGCCCGATATTCTTTCAAATTCCTTTTCAGCTTCTGTTTGATGATATGCCCAATGGAATACTAACCCTGAACACGACTATCATGACGATGTCTTTTGTTTCAGCTCATATCGATTTATCATTCTGTGCGTTATACAAGGCTGATCCTGTCTAGGCACTTTGGTATCATTTCTGTCTCTATAAAAAAATTGTTGGTCATACATAGAATCCCAAACCAGAATTACCATCAAACGATCCGAATCACAGGTTGCACAACAGCGAAGATCTGTTAGTGCATGCATGCATCTTAACTGTCTCTCTTTTGCTAATCTGTTCGAGCAATCCAGTGCCACGTTTCCAAAAGAAAAAAATTACCCGAATGAAACCACAATGAATCACTTCAAGCCCATCACACACATACACAAGCTTTCACACTACGATTTGAGTGTGTGTGTGTGTGCACCCGCTATCTGTAAACTGATCGCGCATTACGCTAATTGGTGGTCTTTTGTGTACACAATGTGGTACAAGGAAAACCCCATTAACATATATATATATATATATATATATATATATCAAGACCATCAGGTCACGTTTGTTGCGGTTACAAAAGAAAATCGAATCATTGATTCTTCATTGGACTGGCTCTGAAAGAGCTGTCTATCCAATGGTCACCCGGTGTTGCAAACAAGGTTGTTGTGATGAAAATACACTTCTTGGGTACAAGTATATGAATGAACTGACAAAAGATTACCGGATACGCATGCCTGACGAGCGGTAAGAACCGCGAAGCCGGTCGTGTGCTTCCAGGGAAATTTTGTCCAGTCATTCACATACTACTTATTATGAAATATATATATGCTTTGCTAAGTGTTCCATTCTCCATTTCAATTATGCGAACCCTTTTATAAGCATTATTATATTTCACAGTCATTTAAATTCAGACTGTGTGCCGAACGGATCACAGTATTACAATCTTTATAACAAAATATCGGTCCATGATTTGCTCGTTGGCGGCAGGTTAATTTTCTCCCCCGGAACCTTTGACTAATCAAAGCCTGACGCACAAGTGTGATGGAAGGCAGTTCAAAGAGATTCCTGGTTAGCGACCGAAGCAAGAATGGGGACCATCCGACCAGACTCGCGGCGGGAAAATCATCTGAGTCATGTCTGGTCGGATGGTCCCCATTCTTGCTTCGGTTGCTAACCAGGAATCTCTTTGAACTGCCTTCCGTCACACAAAGTATTGAGACTGTATATGAAAACGGCGGCTGATTTGGGGCCGGCGTCCAGTTCATTGAATCATACGCTACAACCCGGAAGGTGTCTGTGTTCTTCGTACACCGCTTCTCGATTGGTTTGGAATCAGGGTTATTGGCCAACTCCTGGGTGAACTACAACTGGCAGGCCGACCCAGTCAATCCTTTTGTCATCTCCCCGTAGTGGGGAAAACACCTCCGCCAGCACGAGAAGGCAGTGATAAGGGCTTCCTCAGCAGATGCCTTATTCTTAATAGAGTTAAAGAAATGGCAATCAGGTGTAAACCAAAGAGCATATGGAAAACCTTTTCCGTTTAATGTTGGCCCCAATTAGTTCGTCACCAGAGTGCTTTGCCTGAATGAGACAATACGGTATTCGATTCTTTCTCTACATTTTAGATGGTGACTGTCGATTATACCAATGTTTTCTGTCTTGTTTAGGAAGTTCCACGGCTTAGACAGTAAATGTTTGGATTAGCCCATTCGGTTTTTCACAGGCACCAGGCACTGTTGCTGATGTTCGATGTGGGTTTCACTCCTTGGGAGATCGTTAATCCTCCACCAATTAAATGCGATGAAAATCTTTGTGATGACTGATAGAAAACACTGGACAGCTGTTCCGTCTTGTTTGGGATGCGTCAGCAATGCATACTNCATACTTTCTGTGTCTCTGTCAGGATTCGAACTGCGAGCCTTCGGGTCGGGATTTCAAACCCTTACCCCTGAGTTACACGGCAATTGAACCATTCGTACAAGGTGATGACCGTCGGTCATGTAGCTCCGGAGTGAGGGTCTGAAGTCCCGACCCGAATGTTCGCGGTTCACGGTCCTGACAGGGACACAAAAAAGCGAAAAAAATCAACATCCGTTCCGATTAATGCAGTGCCTTGGATTATGTCTGACTTCTACCCCACTGGTCCTTCACGTTCGTTAAACATCATTCTAGCCACGCTTAAGATCGTAAAATTATACCATTATATCACCGTGACGTTGCAGTTTGATGTGAATAGAGGTTATCAGTGACGCACTGAAACCTGGCTATCTTTACTAATAGGCATTGTCGAAAACAGACATGTGAACAGGAGGATGCTTAACGCTTCTGGATTCATCAAAGTAATTTTCGGTTACCAACTTTCCCACCGATGCTATTACAAACTGCGATTTTCCGTGCTTGAAATACGCTTCTTGATCGTCACACCCGCCCACTGTGACAATGTTCTATCATTCACATTTGAAGAATCAGTCTTGCCACGCGACAGATGTGGGTCACTTGACTGTACACGGCTCTATCGACCCGCATCTTTTTGGACAAACGTCTGTTATCATTTGTATCTCAGAGCATCATTTGCCATCACGTGTTGACTTTGCGTTCGAATCACTTCGTTTTTCAAAACTCGCGCGTGACTAACCATACACAATAGGGACAGTTGATGGGTCCGATCGATATGCACCATTTAATTCACACAGTGCGGAACATCTTCATCTCAGCACGTTCGGATTACCAACGTTTGACAGTAAAACTTACTGCATATACGGCTTTTCAGTTAAGCTAGTATTTCTATCGTTATTAATATGCGATTGGCTGCTAAGTACTCATGAACTCACGGTTTAACTGAAATATTCTAGGCCTTCTGTTCCAGCGATCACATTGGCGACCAGTAAAAGAAATCATTTTGTGTAAGCTTAACGTCGTGATTTGACAACTACACTCCCCTCCCCTGTCCCCGATCCGTGTACTCGGTAAATAAAAGAGAACAAAGTCATTGTGTGTGTGGAGGTGGTGGGGTGGGCAGGACAATACGTTCAACATGACTGGAGGTGGGGGGTCCACCATCTGAGACTGAATGATCCGACTAAGCAATCGTTGTTATTGCTCACTGATGTGAAGTGATTGGTCGTACCATTCACGACTTAGCCGACCGCTGCCACCGAGTCGTAATACACGGCAGGCGGTTGATTTCGGGTGCCAATAGCGCTGTCAGAATGCCGCAAACAAAATCCGATTTGGGCTTGTCGAATCAACTCGCAAACGCGGCCCAGCACAAACACTCAGTGCACAGATAGCAGAGACACTTGGGACGACGGCTCTCTGTGAAAAGGGGAGGGGTCCAAATGACCTGCAAGACAGGGAAAATACAAGAAGCAACAATGAACCAGTGAAACATGCACACGACTCACACTCGCACACAAAATGGCGGTGATGTGTTCAACGCTAGGCGCTAGTATTACAATGGTGTCCTAAAATTCGGTTTTAAAGAGTCCTGAGAGCAATGGATAAAGTATATTATATTATTATATTTCACACTTATCTAAGGACAGACTGTGTGCTAAGCAAATCATACTACAATAATCTTTATCAAAAAGAAAAACGTTCCATTGTGTGCATGTGAGCTGAATACGACCAGGTTGTCCAGGAAGAGCCAAGGGAATTTTCTTGAGGAATTCGCAACCGGGGCCTTTGACTAGCCAAAGCCTGACCTGTAAGGCAGTGGGGTAGTGTGTGAAAACCGCAACCCATCGGGAGCCAGTGTCCAGTTCATTGTATCACACGCCCTTTGGACGGGGTCAAACGTCCAAGGTACCCAATCGAGCCGGTGACCACTGCCACAAACGGGAGGATGTGTGCGTTTCGTACGCCTCGTCTTGGTTTTTTTGGAATCAGGGTTTTTAGCCAGTGATCCACCGACTCGGTTATAGCCCCAGATGTCGGCTTTTCGTTCTCTCACTTTGGTGTGAAAACGCCTCCGCCACGAGAAGGCAGTGACTAGAGCTTCCTCAGAAGAATTGGCTATTCGAGACGCTTGGTCGTATGGGAGCATTTGGCAAAATGCAAGAGAAGGGTGACCATCCGCAACCCTAGACACGCATCCCCGACCATACTGAGGATTCTGCAGGCCTACTATATACATACAATACCGGCGTACAGCAAATCAGTCTATTTTCATGCACTTTTGCTTGAACATATGTCCACATTTCAGTCAAAAATTACGCATCTCATCCGAAGAATGAAATAATATGAGTGAAACATCTAATCTCCAAGGTGTGTTGAGAAATTTTAGAAGAAACGCTCTGTCGATTTACAAGGATTCCGGTGAGATAGGGAACTGGTGAATTTCTGTAGAGGGTAAGCAGATGATAAGCAGCATTTGGATAGGTCGCCATGCAAAGGATGAGTGGGGTCAGAGAGTGTCTACTCTATTTAGGGGCTGTGTTTATGATCGCTGGGTCACGGGGATACATAGATCGAGCGAGGGAGAAAGTGCATTCGAAGCACTTGGATAAATTAGGAGACAGTCCAGAACGAACGGAAAATCCAGTGATGAGCGACAGATTGTTCAAGAAATTTAGGAGATCCTCAGGCACCAAAGTGTTTTGGCAAAGGCTCTGTCGTCGGCGTATTTAAATGAGTGGGCTGGTGAAGGAGAAAAACAAAAACCGATATGGTAAGAGAAACAACGGGTTCAATTGGGTAGATCGATCGGTAGCTTATTTGTTCTCACCAGCCGATCAATCTTGATAGTCTATCTTGGAAAATAACATTACTCAGGTGTTTCTCGATTGGTCGTGGTGCTTCGAATCCTTTGTGAGCCGTCTTGTGAAAATCGTGCTGAAGACAGATCCGAGCCTGTAATTGCTTTTATACAACAAACTACTAATGAGTAGTGTCAAGGAAAATCGAACCTTCGATGAAGAAACTGAAGCGCCTGGAGAGAATAAACACTTGATTGAAAAATTTTCCGTCAAAACATCTAGATACATATAAAGAAATTCATATTTCCTTACCCATAATAACTGTGAATTCACTGGAGAGTGGGGAATGCGGTACATCGTTCTCCTGATGGAATAACCTTTTTGCAAAGCGATATGCTGTGCAGATCCATACATGCCTTACGTGAGGTCGATTTATAATCTCTGCGTTACTCTTCACGGTTTGTTCAATTTTTAGAGCTCAGTTTAAAGGTAATCCAAGTTTTCTGAGTCCAGAAACATCAGTTTGAGTTACCCCAATACAACATATCAAGGTGTGCCTGATATTTAGGTCAGGATGGCCAGCGTCTCCGCGTGGCTTAGAAAAACAGTTACCTTTACGATTCTGATGTTTCTGGTATGCAGTCTCCGAGCTAATTTTCGTCTTATTGCTGTTTCGCGAATATGAACCCCGAACGTCATTCCCTATGACAAAAGTCGATGATGTATTTGTGCAGGAACAGGTTCAAGCCATGCTCCAGTTGTGGAGAGATTTGGGGTTCGAAAGTTCAACTGAGGCACATACTGTCAAGCGAAACTGTTTGCAAATGGATTACCAAGAGAGAGAGAGATTATCAAGATAACCATATATAATGCTGAGATCAGCGAGGTCTGTGGTCTGCAACAACCTCGTGTGAACGGAAAGTAAAAACGATCTTGTCGGCTGCCCGGTGGCCGAGTGAGTAGCATGCTTGCGTCCTGCCCCTGAGGTCCCGGGTTCGATCTCCAATTGGGTCGATGGGTTCGCACTTCTGATGAGACCCAACCAGGCCGAAACAGCCGTCCAATGCTTCCTAGCTTTTCAGTTCACGCTTCATTTGCCATATGAATTTCACTTTTGAAATTGAATCAAATCCTCCATTACTCACGAAATAATCATGCATGCTGGGCTGTAACGTCACCAACTTATCACCCCGAAGGATGAGTGTCTTGTCGAATTTCACCACCAACGCCTGACTTTCCCCATTATGTGTTCTGTGGCAGCCGTTTGATTGGCCGCTTCCTCCTTCCTGAAGATCGTATCTTTGTATACACGATAAAAGGAAAGAAAGAAATTCAAGACTTGAAGCTGTAAACCAATCTGAAATTAAAGATTCAATAAAAGATATCACGCAAATAGTGATACAGACGGTGACAGTGTCTTCTATGGTAAAAGCTTAGCTCCACAAAACAGCTGTTTGATCAACCCAAAATCGAGAGTCTGATGGAACAACTAGCATACAGACGATTATCAAAGACCAGATCGGACAATCATAGACGCGCGAAGCTGCGTGATACATAAAAAATACACCGCATAAGATGGTTTAACCGTCCAAATCAGTGAGGGTTGTACGATGCATGGGAATGTTGCAAAATTATACGTTAGTAAACAGACCCTAACCGTTTGCATGGACCATGGTACCTGGGAAAGCGTACATAAAACGCCAATATATATGCGTTGCGCCGTGAACGAAGTGTACTATAGAAGGGTCGGAGCACTGGAGAGAGAAAATTCGGTGCGCCTAATTCCTCACATCGAATAAAATACATACTGCATACAAGATGTATTCGTTCAATCACAAAAGTATGCAGCACTTCACACCGCTGTTGTCTGCGACCCATGTCATCCTGCTTTGTTTAACCCACTTGTACCACGGTTCGGGCATCATCTTTCTCTGCAATGCAATTTCGTTATTGATTTTCTTTGATAATCACAAATTTGTAGTTCCAAAATGGAACATAATGGTCGACCAATTTTGTTTACCGGTCTGTTGGAGCAAAGTAACTGCAGCACGGGCGTCCCACAGCACTGTGAGACCACAATCACATCAGTTTGTCGTTTCGGTGCTCTGATAAGTTTTCCTAACTGATACGGTTTTGTGAAATTGTTTTTTACATCCGGGAGCAATTGCGGACGATTTTGGTTTTTGCAACTCGTGAGTTTTCAGTTTGTTACAGCCATCAACCATGCACACAGTGCACAGTTCGTGCGCCGGTTTTGTTTAGTGTCTTTTGCACCACCCCACCCCATTTAGATAAGAGAGCAGAATGAGGATTGGAATTTTCAGAGCAAATTCAAGGGGAGGATAGAGAAGAATTCATATGGACTGAAGTTACAAAAGTATATGAATGAGCACCGCTGTTTGCGACATCCAACCAAATCGCTTATTGCCGCTAACCACCGGTGATCATGACCTCGGGGTCCCCATCCAGGGAGCCCTAACGGGGCCTATATGACCCAGTTTCCGTATTAGAGTTTTCATACCCCCATGTCAGGTCTTCGTTTGACCGCCCTTGACCTTGTTCCCTATGCGCCCTCCTCGACGAACATTACTCACCGTGAAAACCTATCTGGTAACACATGCTTCAACCAGTGTAATCTGTGAAGGTCAGCTACTTGCTTTAGTGAACGATCACGATTACCTCTGGAGTAACAGGTGACCTCATTTTTGAGCCAACGCAATTTCATTCGCCCACGCTCTGGATTTCTACCTCAACCGGATGGTACATGCAGTCTTACTTGCGAGTAACCTGAACTAATCCTCGCTCCCACGACAGAGTAGTCGACTATAGGAGAAACGCATCCTCCCCGTGGGTTGCTTATGTTCTTTTATTTTTAGGAAATCCTAATCACAGCACACAAATCATCACTAGGTGTGCAGAAACAGTGCATTCGCAGCATCTCTCTGTCTCTTTTGTCCTCATGGTATTCACATAATACATTTTTGTCGTGTATAGAGCCAATCCGGCGTGAACTGTAAAGCTAAGAAGCACTGTGCACCTATTCCTACCTGGTTGAGTCTCATCAACATTATGAATCTATCGACCAAACAGGGGCTTGAACCCTGGACAAGTAGAACGCAATCATACTACCCACTTGACCCCTTAACGGATGATCGGATGAAATCCACCATATGAGCGTATCAAAACCTCCACCACTCTTAGTTATTCAAAATATTGGTTTATAAAAATTCTTCATTGTTGTCCTATATTTTTATTATAGTGCATAATCTGAGGTACTAGGTGCATGTGTTAGCAACTGGCACTATTGGTCTTCTGTATATGCTCATGAATCTAGAGCTTGAAGGAAAAAAAATACGGGTGAAAAACGATTATTCAGTGCTGGACTAACCGGGTGGCCGGATACAGTAACCGGTACACAACTGCACAAACTGAAGTTAACAGTAGTTGAATAATCATGGTGAGAAGGACACAGACTGTTTCCTATCAATCAATTCATCGATCAAATGCATGTAGAGGACTGGTGATCAGAAATCGACCTGTTTACCATGTATCAAGTCATTCACAGCAAGTATCCATAGCTGCATTCCTGTAGTAATTGTAGAAGTCATTAATCACGAATTAGAAATCACGTACGCAACGTAGGCACTGAATCACACTGGTACTTGCACGTAGTATCCCTCGTAATCGAGACGCGAGGAAAAGGCCACAGGGATGGCAGTTCGTTTATTGAAAGAAATCAGAGGGATTAAATAATATGTAAAAACCAGCTCATTGGTCATCCAAGCCTCTGCCAATCGCGTGCTAATATTTTTGGTGTTGTTCAGCTTCTGTCTGATCCGCACGGCTTTTGATTGGTTGGTAAAATCGACCTATGGTCNTATGGTCTGTAGTTCAGAAGCTGTGGCATCTACGCCCATTGCTGACGTCACCTGGGAAGCTTCATTCGTTACATTTGTCCGAAAACTGTAACGTGCGCTGCGTGATATGCGTCATCTCGTAGGCTAGGGTCACCACAATTTCACAGATGCGAAGTGTTCGCCATACTATAGATTGACCTCGTAAAAAAATCCATCACCTCCACAAAAGCCCCGGAATGCGGGATCAGACTGATCAGTCGATTCCTATTGAGTCGTAACAAACGCAGTGAGGGTGTTCTATCCCGGATGGAACAGCAGTACCAGACACTCGAAGATCTGCAATCCAAGACCAATTCAATGCACGTAACAAGTTTGAAATCACACGCAGTCGATACGAACTCTTTCTTTATTGATTGATTGACTGATTCGCAGGCCTGTGTGGATCTAATTTGAAATTTGGTGCTTAACAGCTGATCTTGCATCGGATCATAGGTCATATCTGTCTGTCTGTCTAATTGGTAATGCAAGTTGACATTGGTGTCATTTTCGTTCGCAGTTGTCTTTTTGTAATAGCCCCATCTTCGGAGTTGTCGTTTGACGTCACCTTTTCCCTACATGCGATGAATGAAACTCGGTCAACAATCAAATTAGATTCCCGTCCACAATCAGTGCGCTCAGACAAAACGAATTGGAATGCGATCGGACCGGGCAGCTACGAGCGCAGCCTGATTCAGGTGGTTAGATGTTTCGCATCAGATAGATTTTTTTATGTCCTATCATTCCCTTCCCCCTCTCCAACTGTGGTTGCATACCTGAATTTCTGCATTTCAATTCGAACTGGTGAAATGCAAGCGATTCGCTTCACCACCACAGTGACTGGTCACATTCCAGTCATGCTTTACCCGATGCAACGCAGCAACCCAATGCAGATCGCGCATGTTCCTGTACGCCGCCTGATGTGGACATGATCAATGAGGGTTTTTGTTCTTCACTATGACCCAACGAGGACAACTTTTGCAAATCTCCACGTCACACAGGCACACACACACACTTGGATTCACTGGCTTGAGTTGAGCTTGATTATGATTCGGATCAGGGCTGGCAGCTCGGTGAAGCTCAATCAATGATCAGATCAGATTTCGTACACGTTTATCCGGTCGCTGGAGAAAAAGTCACGTTCTCAGACAAACCCGAGTTGTTCGAAAGCATCCCCAATGGCCGTGGATTTACACGGACGGTTCACAAGCATGTTTCTTTAAACTAGTGATCGTTAGGGGTTGCATAGTTCGTTCCGGAGCGACACCCCAAAACTGAAATTGTTTGCGATTCAAAAAGTACGCGCTGGTATCAAGTCTCACCAGCAAGCTAAAAACAGAGTTGACCAACGAGTGCTATTTTTCAGTTGTCACTAAGATTTTATTGCGAATAAAATATCAGCAATGAATTTTGAAAAACCAATGATTCAAAATCCAAAAAGTTAGGTTATATGTGAGAATAAGTGATGGTTAAACCCGTACTTATTGGTGGTACCAATAGTTGTACCGGAACACCGTTGCCGTTTCACAAACATCCCATTTTTATATGGAAAATATTCTCCTGGGTTTCTCTTCGTTTGATGAATAAACAGATAAACTTTTCAGGAAGGGATAGCCGGTCAGTCAGAGGGCTGCCATACAACACAGGTGGTAGGATTCGAATACGCGTCCTCCGGGACGGTAATTTGGTGGCGATATCACCAGGTCGGAAATCATTGATACTGAGATAGAGATCAATATGCGTAGCTGGATGCTGATCATGTTGTTTTATTCTCCAAACCTGTTGTACAACTTCTGATCCTACTTGGCCGCGTCCTTTGGATATACGGTAACTAAGATCCTGATCGTGAGAGACATTAGTTGATCTCCTGTTGGTTACCAATGTCTTCGCACACACATTGTTAATACCTTTTCTGCGGAATTAGAAGGACTGCCTTCCCGTGTTAAACCTGACGACAAGTGACGCGCAAAGTCCCGGTTCCAATGCAATGAAAACCAAGACTGTCTCGTGATACGGGACTATTAATGCGAATTAATCAATGATATGATAAATAATATACAAACCTTAATTCGCGAGGTATCTGGGTTGGGACAGTCGTCAAAGCACTTCCAGATATAAGTGCATCAAATAAGAATATGACAGCGCTCGGCTGTGTCGAAATACACCTTACAATCAAGGTGCTTCAAAAGGGGACAGTTCACCGCTGTATCAAACAGAGAATATAATCAAACTATACGGAGTCAAACAATTAAGTTCAGTCAGGCAGTGACATGAAGCTCCCAAAAGATGAGCCAATCATAAGAGAGTTGGGCGCTCACACTTCGATCTCTTAACAAACAACAGGCGCGCGCGCATGCATGTGTGTGTGTGTGTACATGAACAGGTAACTCCCAAGGAGCCATCAAAACAGGTCACGTGCGTGGTTGGTTAAATAATCGATAAATGATAAGCGGTGAACCGGTACAGAACAAGAGTAGACGGAATATAGGTCAACCGATAGTAATAGACAATGGAGGTCACAAGAGATCTCGTGTGGTTGAAGTCATACGTGTGATCGGTGTGCGTGTGTCTGCATGTCCATTGAGGTGTCAGAGACTGGGAGAACTATGCACTCGCCTGATTATGTAAGAATTCGATAACCAGAACGAAACGAATGTCAACGGGACAAGTAGGAAGCGATAAAGTGTGCGATGAGTCGAAAGAACACAAAATGATTCTGAGGAGAAGAATCAACACACGTTTATTCGAGTAGTCCACCCCAGACATATTGAACTTTGAGCGAACCGTTTGTCACGTAGTGTCTCTAAAACAATCAGATAATGACTTATTGTTGTAATAACTGCATCACGTTTCTATCACGGCATGTTAACCCTAATCCAACAAGATTCCATTTGAATGGATTTTTGATCCAGGCGATGGACTTATCAAATCTCCCCTCAAAGTGCGTCTCACATTGCTCCGGAACGCTCGCGACTGGGTGACGAACAAAAGTGATGTGCGGATTTATTGATGATCGATCGATCGATCATAAACTGAGCTCACGCCCGCAAATTTTTGTTCTCCTACTTACTTTTTCACAACCGGCTTCACAATTGTGCGAAATGCTGGATATAGTTGCGTTAAATCCGTCATGTGCGAGTAGTCACCTCCTCTTGGTTCTGTGTATGCGTAAAATACCCCCGTCAGTATGGGACAAATCCTGTTCAGTGAATACTCTCGCAGTCACAACATCAAAATAGATGAATTCAACTAGAATTTCCCATTCAGGCGCAGCTTGTGAATGCCAACACATGGTTGCTTGTAAAAGGATGCCGCACGGCCGCAGTGCGTATACCAATCGAGATGATCTGATAAATGCCGTTTTTGTGTAGGGAAGACGCTTCACAGTTTCAATTCACGTTTTCGGTAAAATCATGAAACCAGCAATTCTGTTTTTCCGCATTTTTAGTGCTGTTTTCCTTGGCTGTCCAATTCACGTGTGAGCTTAATCGAAAAATTTTGTGTCTGTTTAACTATTGAACCGACATCGGTGCACGGTTGGCTAAATCAGTCCGCTGCTTGACCACCGGTTGTACAACGTAAGTGAGAGCTGTAAACTGGCTTCGAAATGGAAGCACTCTCTCTCTCATTGCCCCACAATTAACCGAGGGACTCATTGAACACTGAGCGCGAATCAAAAGAGCTAGCCGAATGTCGATCACAACGATAGATTCTGATTCACCATATAATCCAAAAAAACGATGAATCTCCTCAACTTCTCCGGACGCTCGCAGTTCCATTCTTCGTCATTTCAAATGTAACTGTACGCACGAACCCTTTGGTGACCACCGAGAGCTTGAGCACTAATCACGAGAAATGGTGGATAACCAAGTTCAAAGAGATAAAACAACAGGCTATGGGTAACAGTCATAATCCTCTCCATCTATGTAGGAGTACGGGCCAACGGATGTCACGTTGGTTCGTAGTCAGAGTTAACTCAGTTACTTTTGAGTAATGTGTGTGGGATATTTGATATTGATTGATTTGAACTGACTGTCCTTCGGATTTCATCCTCACTCACTCTCGCACTCAGTTCCCAGTTCACTGAGTCAACCACATACATTCGGAAGCACTAGACTCGAGTGTCACTCAAATTAGAGCTAAACAGTAGTGCATATCCACCTTCCCGTCCGAGCTTTGAACTCCGGACCCATCTCATGGAAGGCATGTGGTACCACTGTGCCAACCAGCTCATACCGGGGCTGAATCGAATTTCTAAGTCATGTTCCTTCAGTTGTCGTCTTCACTGATTGTCGATCAGTTCTGCTACGTACGTCTATCCGTTCCTATTGCCAGTTCAATCACGTGACACAGTTGTCTGTGACAGACACTGACTAATAACCTTCAAATCCGTTTTGTCCGTGCGCCAGCTTGACCTAGTTTTAGGTCACCGTTTAATCGGTTGATCCACTCTCACGACCATTCGTGAAATCGTTAATCCGATTCTGATCAGCACGCCTTCTTGTATGTTCCGATTTCCTGTGTTGGATTACGGGTTCTAAAACTACTGTTCACAGCGTCCAGGTTGGAATTCAATCTAAACATATTCCTTTATTTCCGGACAACAGTTAAGGGAGATATATGACTGTCTGTTAGCTCCAATCGAAATCGTTTTTATTATCCAATACCGCTCACTACCCACAAGTAACCGTTA
>UZAN01042991.1:17556-29434 GCA_900618425.1 Echinostoma caproni
ATATATATATATATATATATATATATATATATATATATATGGAATCCAGGTAATTTATTTTAGGCCTTTCGGCTCCCTGATTCTTTGCAACTATCAATTTAAACGTAGACTATCACTCACGATGCTCGGCTGCAATATGTACTCCCGTCTCTCTATCTCTCTCGCTGTGCATTTGAACTGATCAGTCTGGTGAAAAGTTCTGATCATCGTTCTGTGGACAATAGATGACATCTAGCAGTATAATGTTTGTTTTTACAGAACGTGATAGCCGCTCTCTGTTTGGCCGGTTTGTGACAGTCGGTCCTACACTGCTCACTAGATTGCAGGACTGCACAAGCCGCTAAACCATATCCAGATGAGAACTGTTCGTAATGCCCTATTATGTTGGGTGTTTACTCTTTCAGCTCCAACCACTATGAGGTGTTGTGTCTCTTGAAGTGGCAGCCAGGTTATCAAGCATTGCAGCATGACTCCAACAGTTACCCTGTTTCTTCCTACTTGTTCCGCGTCAGCGTTATTCTCTGTTAGAATTGCTATCATAGTTGTTAATATTCCGTATTGATTACCACATTTCACAGATGACCAACGGTGCTCAAAAGATCAACTACTTTATCGCCCCTTTCTTTCGATATTCGTATTCCGTTTCGTTAGTTTACCCTTGTTCATGTCACATCCTTTTTGCTCTTGCAATACTACTTGCTTATTCAGTTTCCCAATAAGTCTAGATATAGTCTGACACACTCGGCACGTTTGATTTGAGCCGTTCTATGGCTTTCTTCACCCTATTTCTGATATGCCTACTTGAACCTCTCCACAGAGTGGCTCATCTTGTTTTGGTGGACCCGTGGGGATACTTTGGATTGCCTGCTGAGGGCATACCCGTTCGCAAAAATGACCGCAGGTCGTGGCTGATGAGGGCGGTTCTAAATATGACACAGAATACCAATCCACTGGCTGTGTTGCGGGCGGTTGGACCGATTGGTCGCAGATTGATTCATCACGTTCGCCAAGATCTCCGATTTATGTACGATCAGAGAAGTCTTCCATTGGGTGAAGTACGTTTGTTTTTCATGGTCCTTCAGATGTAGGTTTTCGTGTTTTTCATTGGAAAAAACCATATGTTAGAATTTCCTTAATGGATGTTTTTGTCTTTACTTGATTCATGGTTAGTCGCGAAATAACGGCTGCGACCTGGGTTTCGCGCTCGGTAGCATACAGCTCTAATCTCCCGAGTGAAACTGACAACTGTTAACCTACGTTCCTTTCATCTACGGGGCATTATGCGGCATATCTTTTGGTAGCTGAGTACAGTTTACATATGAATCTAGAGTATAAGTTTTGTTATCCTGTGGGTGATTTTAATGGTGAAAATCTGTTCATTTTCCTTGATTACATGGCTACGTTTCTTGACTAATTGCTGGGTAAACTCCAATTGTGTCTGAGAAGCCGACAGAGGTACGATCATGAGAAGCACCGTGAGTTTCCCCTGTCGCACATTTCTCACTTTTCGAGGTGAAATATATCGTCAATTGAGAGCTGTCCCATCGATGTCGATTACAGTTGGTATTTGAATTTGAGCAAGTTCAATAAAAGTTTTCCACGGACTAAAATTTCCCTCGCAGTTCTGGTAAAAGAGACGAGGACAAATGGCACATCATACGGAAATACGAATCGACTACTCAATGAATTTTAGAGGTTAGAACGAATTTTCACTTTATCAATCAGGATCGGGAAAAATAAAGCACCAAGAAGGTCCCATACCCGACTGTGCTAGATGCGCTGAGTTCGTAGTTGGATCGGGCGGAGCAACGGGATTTATATCAGGACCTGTTCGATTTGCAGTAGATGCGTGCTATCGGGTGAAATTTTGTTTCCAGACTTCAAGCACGCTTCAATATGTTCATTGTATATGTATTATTTATCAGAACAGGCAAGGAGCTTTAGGAAACAAAGCAAATCCCTTTGAGACCACTCCTTGTCAACTGAAAATCAGCCTACTGCCTGTCGACGAAAATCAGTAAAAAAGGTTAAAAACAACAATACTGAATGAAAGTGCTTAACACTGGTTGTTCCAGTGCAAAAGTGATGCACTCTTCTAATTTGTAGTGAATGTCGTTTGAGTCTGCCAGCAATAGTCTGGATATGTAGAAAACGACGATGTCTCATGTGGCCGACTCTGCTCATTAGTTTTCCGGCACATTTACCGACACGTGGGGGGGGGGGACATTTTATTGTAAAGATAATTGAAACATTTATCAAAGTCGAAATTAAAGCCAAATGAAATGGGGTACTCTCAGTTCTGTTCAATTTGTACAGCCATTAACCATGCGTCGAATTTGGTTACTGTCTTTTGACTGTCCATTTGGATGAAGCAGTAGGAGAAAGACAGTAAGGTTGGAGTACGTCACATGACGATTTATGCTGATATTATACCAAATCGGATTGATTAGAAATAGGAATAGGAATGGAAACGGTGATATTGAGATCATAATTGAAACGATGGGCAGGGTGATCAATCGATAGATCAGTAACGTAAGGCGTCAAATGACAATTGGATAAAACAGCACCGTTTTGTTGATAGAGGAAAATCCCATTTTGCTCTAAAACAGACGGTTCCCCCTATTTTTTGTATCTTCGAGAATTAAATTCAAAGTTCCAATTTTCGCGCTAACAGAGGTTGCTGTCGCACCACCACTGAACTGAACTGAACCACCAGCGCTGATCTCTGGTCGGCCGGCTCTTCCCGACATTTTAGAGTTTTAAGCTAAATTGGAAGGTCACCAGAGGTCGCCCCGAAAAATGTAGAGTTCATCCTCCAAACCCTAATATTACTTGTCTTCTTTCCACTTGATTTGGTGTCGTCGTCTTTCCATAGACATCTGTTTGACTAGGCTTGACTGGTATCGCATCTTACGGGCACTCATGCGTGCGTTCAACCGCATGGGTTGTGTTGATTGATCACTTCTTTCAGATCACAACAACAGTACACTAGAATTATCGATTGACGCGCATAACTCTCCTTTGTCCCGTTTCACTGATCAGGTCTCGCTGAGTAAATTGATCCCTGAATCATTCTTTAGGAATAAAATGGATATAGCATCAAAGCTGAGGAGTCTTCAAGAGAAAAAAGCGTTTCTGTTAGACTTGGTCATTCGGAGAAGTAGAATTATTTAGTATTATTATTATTTACACCAAATCTTTACAGATACGGCGCCAAAGATAACCATGGGTGAACGAAAAAAATATAGGTACAAAAACGGGGAAAATAAAACAGTCAACTTCGAGGAGTAACAATCTTTTTTTGTTGTTCACTGCACGCCATTTTGAGTTTTTTTTAACTTTTGAAATTGTAGACAAGAGGCATTCGCACCACTGACTTCGATTCGATGCCATATCCCGCAATGTCTCCAGCTAAAGACGATCTGAATCTTTGGGGCCCCAGCCGGGGAGTCGAGAAACCCCAACGGAAGCCAGATCCGAGCACAATCTCTTTAACCCTCTGCGCCACGTCATAGCCTGCCCACCTCGTTGTTTCTTCCAGCCTGGACCGATGTCTGCGAGTAGTGCACGGTGTGGCAGACAGTGCTCAGGCATTCGTAGGACGTGCCCTAGCCACCTAAGACGATGCTGTGAAATTATTTTCCCCAAAGGACTCTACTATCTGGTCCTAGCACCCGTCGTCTGGCTTCATCGTTATTCACGCGATGCTCCCATCATACGCGAGTGATGTTGCGCCGACAACGGTTGTCGAAGACTGATAGCTGGTGGACGTGATCTGCTCGAAGAGGCCAGGTCTCGCAGCCATAGAGCAACACGGTGCGTACCGTTAAGCAACATACACGCCTTTTTAGTGAAAGGGATATATCGCGCCTGCACCAGAGATGCCGCAGATTAGCAAACGCTAATCTAGCTTTGATCACGCGTTGAGAGATCTCGCCCATACCTCTACCATCCGTTATGCAACTCCCAAGGTAGACAAAGCTTTCGACTACTTCCAGAGTGTCACTATCCAATGAAAGTGCAGGAATGGGTTCCTGCCAATCTTGCAACAAAACTTTACACTTTGAAGTTGCAAATGACATACCATAACGAGTAACCTCAATTACCAAACGGTTCAACGACTCTTGAATCGTTGGTGCGTTGTCACCTGGTAAGGCAATATCATCGGTGTACTCTAAGTCGACGACTCTGTCCCCAGGAAGGAGCTCAACACCAGCGTTCGCTGCGTTATGTAACGTGTTTTGTATGACATCATCTATGGCAAAGTTGAAGAGAAACGTAGAAATAGGGCAACCCTGTAGTACCCCACTGGTAACAGGAAATGAGGGTGAAAATTCACCATAGGCCCTAACCTTCCCCGGCGATCGATAGAGTCGAAAGCCGCTCTGATGTCTAAAAACACGGCAATGGTTTGTCGTCTGTTGTGTGGCGGTGTTCTTGGTGGCTGACGGAGCGTGAAGATTTGATCTATGCATCCACGGCGTGCACGAAACCCGGCCTGCTCCTCGCGGAATGGGCATTACCTGCGTAATAAAACGGACGCTAGCAGCTTCGGCGCTATTGGAATGAAACTTATGCCCCTGTGGTTGGAACAGGCGTTGCGACAGCCCTTCTTGTAAATGGGTGTGATAATCGATTCTCCCCATATGTGGGATACACTTTCAGTTTCCCAGATATTCGAGAACAGTCTCACAAATTCTCTTACGAGAGCATCTCCACCATCTTTAAAGAGGGTAGGTGGCAGACCGTCTGATCCAGCTTCCTTGTGGCATTTCAGGGCTTGGAGTTCCTTTCGGATCTCCGCTTCTGTGGGCGGTCCCGTGGGTAATGGCCAGGGTGCGCTTTCAAGAAAACTGCTTGGGGCGGCCAGCGCGGAAGGCTGGTTGAACTGCGATTTGAAGTGCTCTGCCCAGCGTTCCAATCGTCGGTGAAGGTTGTTCATTAACGTGCTGTCTACTTCGTAGATTGTTTCACTAACGCACTGTCTTTTGGGGTCTGTGGCACGGATGAGCTGGAATAGTTTCTGGGTGTTTCCACACCTAGCTGCTGATTCCATCTCCTTTGCACGTAGCGTCCACCAGGCCTCTTGGTCTTCTCTCAAACAAAAAATGAATTGGAGAGGTTTTTAAACAGGGGTTGACACATTGTCGTGATGTAGGAACAAAAGAGTAATAGAACAACACATGGGAAATATGTGGCTTGCAAACCATCAGAAAAAGATTCCATTCTGTGACACTCAGTTCACTTACCTGTTGTTTTTAATCCGACTAGCCCCCGTCTATCTGAACATTTTAGTTCACTAAAATTTACGCATCCAGTTTGCTATAAATGTGCTTGTTTGCTTTACGTCAACGTTTGAGAACATTAAACAAAATGTTAGCAAGATCTCGTGACATATGTATATTCTTTCGGTCTTGATGCATTCTACAACAATAAATTTTCTTCTCTTTTATTGCGTCCTAATTGAAAGGAGGAATTCGTGTGAGAAGAGGTAACATCGGATAAGTCAGGTCGCTCTTTTTGATGTTGATTTCAATGAAATAGCAATCGTTGTGGATACCGAGTTTGCGTGCAATATCTCTCTTCTGGTTTGTGTCCCGTCCCATGAAAGCGATTCTCTACGAAGACACATTTGAAACAAATCTTCGTTATCCACATTCGTAGATGCTTTCCCCCAGCAGTTTCAGTTTCAAATTTGAACAACCATTAACCATGCACTTTCGTGCGCCGGTTTTGGTTGCTATCTTTTGGCTGCCCATTTGGATGAAGAATAGGAGAAGAAAGGAAAGTTGAAAAGGGAGTCGAAAAGAAAATGGAGAAGTTCAGTGGACTAAGGTTGGAAAGAAATTGAGGAGATGCACGAACTCAGCACGAAAACTGATACAAGTTTTCCCCTGCATCCCGCCCGAAATGCTCCTGTTTCTGTTTGTCAAATAATAGGCCGCATTACTTTGTCCGTATCGTAATAGTTCCCGTTTAGTGGTCTGGTATTTATTTATAGGATATTAAAAATACCAAATTGTTCATAGATTTTATGAAAGCAATAAATTTGAACTCCACACCTTTTGCCCTAATCAGCTGATTATGATTGTGCTTCTCGCCCTGAGCCGTCCACATTATGATATACGCATAAGGTGAGGATGTGATGTGCTGTCCACAGAACGTCCATATCCGGTGTACAGCTCAACTGTTGAACGTCACAGCGCCCCGCGTGCCACGCACTTCGCGGTTCGTCATGCTCAGTTTTAATGTTAACAATCCGTCTTTAATGCTGAACGTTTCATTCTTCACAGTTTTGGGGTTTCTCGACCGATGTGTACTGTGTAGACATGCTATGAGACATTGTTACTGTTATGCATTTGATTCCGTTCAACCGTTTGTTTCCTCTAACTGCACCCTATTTACAGTCCATTGAAGTCCCGTCGGAGAGCGAAGAATTGGCTCTGAAAAATGGGGCGTTTCTTCAACAAACAACAACCGACTCGGAGCACGGACTGGACACATTGAATTGCTCATCGCACAACAGTACTGTTACAGATGACACAAGCGGAGACTCCGAGAAAAAGAATCTGGATCCCGTCGATTTGGATGGTTCCGTTGCTTTGGATTATGTCTATCACATCAATGTGCAGCAACCCAGGTGAGTATTTTTTTTCCTTTCGCCCAATCATTTCAGTTTTCTTCACTTCTGTTTCCGCCTGTTGCTTGTATCGTGTCCGTATTGTCGTGGTTTTCGTTTGTCTCTTCTTTCATTGTGAATTCCCTCCCTCCCCCCTCCTACCCTACCCACCCTCGACTACTGTCCTTCGCGAAACTCACCTCAGATTTTGCGTTTCAATTTTCACGTTGTAATAAATAATTTATTTGTTTCTACAAATTTGACATGCTACACGTACAGCATCTATCGTGTCTCGTATTGGACCCCCGTAGTTCGCCTGATAAATTGCTCAAGTGGAGTGAAACAGCTGTACGGTATTCCCCAGCCTCCTGATTTCTGTTTCCTTCTATCTGTACTTTGCGAAACGCATTCCATGTACTCCATCCTTTTTCTACGAAGTCTATGCGCCGTTGTCTCATACCTTGATCTGCGTGTGTGGGCTGTTTATGTTTGTTCTATACTTAAACTGACTGGCACAAAATACCAATCAACTCAGTCTCATCATCATCATCGTACAGCGAGATACAGTGAAGCGAGCTTCAATGATCGCTGCCGAGCTCACAATGTACACAAATCTAATAATAAGGCATAAGATGGAGAGGGATTGGGCCTACTTGGAGGGAAGCAAAGTAAAAGAACCTCTATGTTCAACACACAGAGTACACTATCTAAGTGTTCATGCATACCTTTTTTAAGCATTCTGTCTTGTCAAGAAATGACAGCAAGAGAGCCACTGCTGTCGGTCAGTCGCCATCAGTCTCACCATGGGATTTTTCGGTCCCTTCGTAATTTTTGTTGTTCGTTCCACAACCAGATGAGAAGTGTTGAACTGTTTCCCGCAGATAAGAGTTATCGTACAGTACCTTCCCTCTCCCTGACTGTATGCAGCTCAGCATCGTTATTGAGTGGAATGTTTTGTGAGCAATGCGAAATTCCTGTTTCGATACAAGTCCAAATGCTGTTATCAGTAATTCCGTTTCCGGTCCCCGGAATCCGCAAACAATAACGTTATTGTATCCGGTCGATTACGCCAGCGGATTCGTTCATTTTGGTTCTTTGTTCGGTTCCCATCCAAGATGTCTGGGTCATTGCGAGGATGAATGTGACACGCAATGAAGAAGTTCGTCTTCAATGAGATCAAGAATACCTGTGAATAGCCGAACAGTACAGTTGTCCGGGTTGCAGTGTGAGTCTCTGTCCCGCAACCAACGTTTTGTTGTGCCATCCACCAAAATAGTTCCATGCACCTGTCTTCGCGCCATCGTCTCAAACAGTTGCCTCGCTCGGTACCCAAATCTATCCGAATCCCCAAACGGTCTATCAAATAACAAACTGTTAGCATCACACTGAGTTTCACTGATTTTTGACAAACTTTGTACTATCCTCCGGTTGCAGATACGCATTCAGTTCGGTTTACAATTAGCGTACGTTACGAGCCGCTGCAAGCTGTGCATCGTTTCTTGCTCCGTTTTTCCTTTACGTTCTTAGGACCTCAGGAATTCGGTTATGCTATTTCCTCTAGTTCACCTCGGGTTGGGGATTATCCACGTGCAAAATTTCAAAATATATTACACTCCGGTTACAGTTACTGATATTAATTGAATGAATTTCTATTGAAATATTTATTAGACGGACAAAGCCTTCCGTTCGAGACGAATGTCGACCGTGTCTTACCGTTGGTTAAAACACGTGCAAAATTTCAAATGGTTTTTGAAGTATATAATTCCTTCTAAAAACGGAACAAACCCTCAGTTTGGGACTAGTCCGTTGATCGAAATGTTTACGGCTGCAATAGACAAACAGTAGCATTCNGCATCATTGTCGAACTCTCTGCTGGAGCAACCAAACTGGACGATTGTCCAAGTGTACGGGACGAATTGTATCCTCGAACATTTTCAGGTCATTTTGGATTGCACTGCCCACGTGACATGCTTACCCTCTCACCTTTTCTTCATTTTAATAACTGAAAACTCTCCTCATCCATTTTTTTCATTTTTGTGATTCGTTGCGTTTTGTTATTCGTGTCATGTGTCACACCCGAAATCACCATTCATAGTAGGGATTCTATAGGTCAAACATCAAACCAAATCACACCCCACCAAACCAACTCATTAGTGGGATTGTACAACTAACCCGCCTTGAAATGGTCAAACGTTCCCTCACCGAATCAATGGTGTAATCCACGCGTTTTTAACAAGTCTTTTCAACTACAGCTTAACTGAAACTTACTTCACTCCCAAAGAACCTCACGTGATTCGCCATTATTAAATGATCGGGATGTCTTAATTTTTGCATGCCCTTTTCATCTCTTATCGGAGCGGTCGAAATAATGAAATCCCAACTTCGCTCTGTGATCACCAACAGACCTGAAGCACCCTCTCTACCCTTTCCGCACGTTTGTTCCTTGTCAAATATAAACATAACAATCAGATAGTTATGATTTTCAACTAACTGGTAACTTATGCTAACGGTATGTTGCTGTTGCTCTAATGCACAAGTACTCAAATCATAAATGACTGTGTGTCCGAGTTACTTGTTGATCGCCGGTGTCACTCATTATTCATATGGACGATGAACAAGCCTTTTCTAGTTTGTTTCCGGAGCTTTTTCCAACTCGTTGCTGTTCGATTACTTCCTTTCCACTCCGTACACCTCTATATGCCAAATCAAATTGTGCGCAGCAAGCATTAGGACCAGGCCTGCGATCTTGTCTTGGTGTGTACTAACCTCTGGGGTCTCCTTGACCACGGTTACTTGACGTTCATGTTCTAATTCCCTCTGATTTACATGATGTTTCTTTTCTCTCATCTACAGTCCCAAACACTGGATTTACCGTGTGGTAGGATGAATCGCGTCACTTTGAGGGCAGACAACGCAATTGGGATTTTCACCCTAGCTGAGAAAAGTTTCCATACTATACAGTTTGCTATTCCATTTCGCCTGTTCGCTGAACTTGGCAATTTGTTTGCAAACGTTTCATCACCAGCCGAGGTGACATCATCAGTGCACTGATGATGCCAAGTTCGGCGAACATGCGAAATGGAGTTCAGTTCACGCGAGCTACGAGAACCAATCTTCAACATTTTGTCAACAGTTTGCTATCATGAAATACAACAGTAAAATGAGCCATGCTCTTGTCACTTACCAATTCGTCTTCCGTCACTACTTTCTGTCAACTGCCACGAAACAGCTGTATCTTTTTCCAAGTTTTCTGATCATCTGAAAAGAATCTTCACCTCAATACCTTCTTCTACGGTTCTCCTAGCACATCATTCGTCATGTGTTGTTTATAAAAATTGGTCGACCGTTCAATTGTTGCGTCAATTTATGTTGCGTAATCGTAATAGTTCTAGGAGCTTCCAGCAGTCATTCCGTTTTCATTTCTTTGTATTGTTTCACGTTCTATTCCTTCACAGTGGTGAGGTCGGTTTTCGAGGCATGTGCAGTTTTGTCGGTTTTGCCTATCGACCCATGGTACTTCGAATAGGAGATTTGGATCCCCAAGTGCCCATCACTTTCGTTTATGGATCCCGCTCATGGTTAGATATCTCGTCCGGTGTGAAAACGCGCAATGTTCGCCCAGGATGTTACGTGGACATTAAGGTAACAGTTCATGTTTTGTTTGTTCTGTACACAATGAATCCCTATTTGAACTTCAATCAAATCCTCTATTACACTCATGTTACAAGTAGTCAGATTACGTTTTCAACCGAGTCATAAGCCCGGAGTGTAGTGCTGATATGAGCGAGACCCGATGCCTGCAACTAGCTCACAGAGATGGATTGTACCATATCGTGTAAATGGAAAATGATGAGCGGTCTGATCAGTTGTCCGATTGCTGAGTGGATTGCATGCTTGTGTTCTGCCTGTGAGGTCCCGGGTTCGATCCCCAATTGGGTCAATGGACTTGCATTGTTGGCGAGATCTAACCAGGTCAAAACAGCTGTCAAGTGCTTCCTAGCTTTTCAGTGCACGCTTCGCTTGCTCTATACGAATCGAATCCCTCTTTGTAATTGAAAGCGTCAACCTCTATCGGTGACCGACTGATTGCGGCCATCTTTGCAGTGCGATCCGTACATGTTTGCGACGGTTTCGATTTTTTCTTGATAATAACCTATCCGATGATACAATGCACGGTAGTACTTTTAAACATGATGCTGAGTTAACTTGTTTCTGCAATGCGTGTTCAAATATGCTACATTGCATTCACTTGACTATGTGGTGGTTTCTCGGGAGAGTCCACGAAGCATCTAGAGTTAATGGTACGAAGTGTAATCCACATTACTACTGGGTTCTTCAACCCTTTCACAATCATCTGATCCTTGTAGAGCCACAGGGTCATGCTGTTGTCTTCGTTAGTTGTGAGCCAGACTCAAACGTGTCATGATGTGCTGTATTTTTCTTGTAGTAGACAAGACAAATTTCTATTATCTCTTCAGACATCGTCACTGGTCGCCTGCGATCGCTTAAGTAATCAGAAAAATACCCATCTCAGTGGTTCATTCAATCTATGCCATCACTTTCCCTACTTTGTTCGAATTCTAAACTGATGGCTATCATGCAATTTAAGTGAATTAGTTTTTGTTACACAAGCGAAGCGACTGCATCCTCGTCCAATTGCCCCTAGTCACCTCAAAGATGAGCCAATGGGATTGATTCCTGGAAACACATCTACGTTCAATCGAGGTGCCGACAAACAACAGTGGTTTGCTTGTTCGAGCGATTTCCATTAGACGCTCCTTCAGCAAAATATTCACACTATCTGACGAATGCGATTACTATGAGATTTAACTGACTGGGTCTTCTGCTTCGTTTATTGTCCGGCTGTATCCGTGTTCTAGGTACTTTGCCTCGACCGCTATTTTTCATGTCTGTTTTTTCTAAACGACACTACTCTATATCATTGTTTTACATGGATAAAGTTACCGGTCCTGGTCCCTCCCCTCCTCTCTGTTTGCTGTTCACTGTTGGTAGTTGACGGTGACCTAAACCATTGGAACGGTCTGGCTAACCAAATCATTCCCCAATAAGATAGAAGTCAGATTGAACTAGAAGTTATTCCAAACCGAACGACTTTCCAACCGGAATAAATTCAGTGCACAGACTCCCGAATATCCGCAGGATAAATTGCATTCATTCATAAACTACGGAAAATAAAATTAATAATAATAATAATAATGAGGGTAGTAGTCGAATAGTCTAAACATTTTTTTTTGTAGG